>VMKM01003399.1:0-37790 GCA_008360985.2 Macquaria ambigua | reverse complement strand
CTGTTGGGTCTCTGTAAATATAAAGAGTCGGTCTAGACTTGCTCTACTCGAAAAAGTGCCCTGAGATAACTTTGTTATGATATGGCGCTATATAAATAAAATTGAATTGACTGGCTGACATCAATCTGTTCACAGGTGTTCACATCAGTATATTTTCTCTACCACATGATCCTGGGGTGCTCAGTATTTTAGCGTGTTGATGAACTGTTGTTATTGTGACTCGCAGGGAAAGCAGAAGGTGTTGTGGATTCAGTCAGTGTTCAGGTGTTTGCAGTATTTTGTTTGGAGGAAACTGACGACCCGGGTCTTTAAAGCTCCCACACAGAAACCTTCAGAAGTTCTCCAGAGTTCACTGGTAACACTGAAGGTTCCTCAAGGAAGCTTTCAGAAAGAGTTCATAGACCCTGATGGATCTTCCAGAACTTTCTACCACACACAGGTTCTCTGATTGGAAGGAACACTAATGTTCTTAGTGTGAACTCCTGCTTTCACACTATTGTATTAAAGGTCTATTGAATGTAAACAGTGTGTTCCCAGATGTTCTCATCGGTTGACATCTGTATTA
Source organism: Macquaria ambigua (assembly GCA_008360985.2). NCBI lineage: Eukaryota > Metazoa > Chordata > Actinopteri > Centrarchiformes > Percichthyidae > Macquaria > Macquaria ambigua. The sequence goes on along the minus strand of VMKM01003399.1, from coordinate 37,225 downwards.
CATCTCAAGTTGGACATAATATCAAAGACAGGCTCTCATTCAACACGCATTTGCTTTTAATTTTTGGATATTTTTGTCTTTAGTGGACAGGTGATGGTAGAGAGGCAGACAGGAAATGAAGGGAGAGAGAAGCCATCGAACCGGGGACGTAGCAGGTATGTCGTATACACCTTTGGCCACACCAGGAAGTTCCACGTGTCTTCATAAAATATTTGGTTGTAAAGTCTTGGTGACATAGTGTCCACTCGCAGGGCTAGTTGGTGAACTACATTTTACATTTTATATTTCCAACTTCAAGTTCATCCATCTAATATTTGCTTTTGCATTTATTTACAGATGATTAAATGTGTGTGCGCGGACGGCCTGACGCGTGTGGATTGTGTTACATTTGTGTGTTCTGAGTTTTTGACTCTTTTCGCAGTCCCTGATCTACAAACGCATGTTGCGTTTAGGTGCTGGTTGATAACTCGGATGTCCGGCTTTTCAGTTAACTCGTGGAATTTCAAAGTGGGAAAGATAAGACAATATCACATGGAATATTACGCCGCCATGTGGCTTTAATTTAAATTTTCCAATTTGTTCAAGTTGGGATGTATTTATTTGAAAAATAGTTTTACATTTGTTCACATTGGTTGGTCTTTGTTTGTGATTGGACAATTGTCCAAACACCATAAATTACTCACAAATCGTCAATGCACATTTGTAATTCTTAATATTTGTAGATAATGAAAAACACATTTGTCACCAATATTGAGACTAATTTCTCTCCATAAATGAGACGCCTGCAACCAGTTCTGATCCAGCCAGGGATGTTATGGGGGACATTTTATAATTTAAGGGGGTCTTTGTGCCTCCAGAGTGATAAATGAGAGCCAGCTGAGAGGTTTCACTGTGATATTAAAGTGCTGCGTCTCTGTTATTGTACACGTTGTTGCTTTAGGTGTCGAAACACTTTAAAGCCAACATTTACACCACTGAGAGGTGTCTTACCATACAGCTGTTTGTCTAGTAAGAAATCGTACAAAAAGGATAAATTAACCCAGATCAACAGTTATTGTTCCCATATTACATCATTAAACAATGAGACAGGGTGTAAAGAACCAAAGTGTGCGGGTTCACTTACCTGTTTTGATGAATCCACCTAAAAGTTGAGAAAATATGAAACAAGAAGTCAAAATTTGCTCTTAATTTTATAGTGATTCTTCACTTAAATAATACAAAAATCCAGAGAAAACATGACCCTAACTATGTTTCAAGGCCAACAGAGACACAGTGAGTAAGACAGAACAACAGCCGGCAGGACAGAAAAAGAAACATTAGATCAGCTTACCGACTTCCTGAAGCAACACAGCTGAAGAGAAGAAACAGACGAGACAGAAATCAGAGAGACGAAAACAAAGGCATAAAAACAAGCAAGAAGATAAAGAAAGATGAGCTCTGAAGGTGCAGATCTGAGAACAGCTGGAAACTTTTAGTTGACTTTAGTTTGGTTTCTCAATAACTTACATGTTCTCATTTAAAATCTTAACATTTAAACCTGTAAATTATATGTATATGTGTGTGTGTGTGCATACTAATAAGTCAAACCAAAACTCTGTGAGATGAAAACAGACACAGGCAGGTTTAGTACGACAGGGATAAACAGAGGATACATGTTAACACAAGTATACTTGTCCCAGCCTGTCCTAATCTATTCAAACCTGTTCACACCTGTCCTAAAATGTGTCCCTCCATGTTCCAACCAGTCGTAACCAGTCCTCTGAACCTGTTCTAACGTGTCTCTTCAATTCAATTCAGTTTTATTTATATAGCGCCATATCATAACAAGGTTATCTCAGGGCACTTTTTCATATAGAGCGACTCTTTATATTTACAGAGACCCAACAGTTCCCACCATGAGCAGCACTAGGAGACAGTGGCAAGGAAAAACTCCCCTTTAACAGGTAGAAACCTCGAGCAGAACCAGAACCAGGCTCTGGGTGGGCGGTCATCTGCCTCGACCGGTTGACTCTTGACATGTCTGTACCTGTTCAAACCTTTCCTAACATGTCTCATCCACTTGTAACCCGTCCCAACATGTCCACACCTGTCGAAAGCATCCCGTCCTGTCCTAACCAGTCCCCACCTTAACCAACCACTCCCACTCAGTCCCAACCTGTCCACACTAGTTATAACCAGTCCGAACCTGTCCTGACCTGTTCTAACCAGTCACACCATGTCCCAACTAATCTTAACTAGTCCTAACCAGCAATCTGTCCAGACATGTCCTAAAAGGCCCCAACCTTTCCTAACCTGTCCCACAGTTCCCCAACTAGTCCTAAGCAGTCCCTGCTATAGTCACATCCTGTCCTAACCAGTCCCAGCCTCTCCAGACATGTCCAGACCTGTCTGTCCCACCGTGTCCCAGTTAAAAGTATCCCATCCTGTCCTAACCTGTCCCAATATGTCCTAATAATTTCTAGCCAAGCCTCAACCAATCCTAACTGATTCTAAAATCCCTCCAATGATAGCTCTGACCAATAGGTCAGCTGATGGCCTTGTGAAGGAGGAGGTAGCACAGCGACAGCAACAGGAGTAAACTGAACAAAAGCAGGAAAAGAGCGCCTCAAGGTAGATGAAGGAAAGGTCAAAGGTCACCAGAGAGGTCAAGGTGCCTCTTCGCACCTGTCCATCTCCTCCTGTTCCAATATGGCTGCTGCAGCTCTATGTAGAAGCTGGCCTGCTTATCGTACTCCTCATGGTCAATTATTCTAACGGCTATGGTCTTCCTGCGGACGAAAGAGTACAAACAACAACAGTGGGAGGGGAGGTCAGAGGTCAGGGGTCATGCATTAGTTCACCAACACACATTCAAACACGCTCGTGGAGTCTGGGTGGGATCGAACTCTGAGGTTAGAGTCACAATAAAAGTAATCTCTGTAAACAGATATCTGCATGTGAAGGCAGACTCTGTAGACAGGGGACAAGAGTTTGGTATCGGAAGAGTTCTGGTTTCTGTTTGTAGTCCAAGTAGTATTGACCAATCACGTTTAAGCAGGCTTTGGTTGCGTGCAGGTAAACAGTCTGTGTGGAGAGCAAAAGAGGCAGAATGCATTGGCTGAAATGCAATCCATCAGCTATCGTCATCAGACGGTTCCGAGATTGCAATGAAAGATATGACTGTCTTGTATTGTGAGAATGATATCCTCAGAAGTGTAAGTCCCACTGAATGTAAAGATGTGTTTCATGTCCGTGTGTTCAGATTTGACTCAGAGAAGGAGTGTTAATTTGTTTTGACACAATTTGCAGCAATCAGTTGAGTAACTATGATGATTCAGACAAAGAGTTCTGGATCTGCTGCAGCTCTGACATTCATTGTGACTTGAACTGTCAAAGACAAAATATCTACAATAGATTGATTGATTGGTGATGTTTTTCCCTGTGAGGCCTTGAGGTGAGTTTGGATTAACAGAGTTTAAAGGTCGTTAGTGATGTGGGTGGGGTTAGAGGGGGCTAGAGGGGGCAGGGTTACAGCACAGGAAGGTGACACCCCCACCTTTCCTCTCACTCATCTCCAGCAGCCGAGGCTCTCCGATCTCTAGGAAGAAGTTCTTGTTTTTCTCATATTCTTCATCATCAATTATATTGATCTGAATAGTTTTGCTGAAACAGAAGAAAACAGATAGAAAGGTTGCAGAAGGAGAAGTGTGCAGAAGCCTGAGGCGTGATAAAGAAAACAAGGTGAACAATAGGTGGATGATGGATGAGACAGTGTTGGAGGTGGTGGTGGAGACTGCAGGGAAACGGCCACTAAACATTTAGAGAAACATTTCTCTGAAAAACAGGCATGTGATCGCTGTAAGCACTGACGGTGATTGGCACAATTCTTCTGTCAGTGTCTGAAATAAAACCAATCGTATCAAAACTCATTGTTGGTACAGGATTTGCTAAAAAATACTTTACGCAACAATTTTACTTTGATTTCTAAAACCACACATCGCTGCAGGGCACCACTGAAGACATCAATAGGCAACAGCTCTATTTTCTAGCTGCAAACTTCTCGTCTTTTTTTTGTTTTCAAAATGGAACACTTTGGCTTTGTTCAGACAGCAGGCAAACCAGATTTGTTCCTCAAATCAGATCTTTAAGACAGACTGTCCGCACTGTTATTATCAAATGATCAGATTGGATTTGTGTGTCCAGACATCACCAGCCTATCTGCAGGGCTTGCAGCAGTAACAACGTAGGCGTCAGTGGATCCACTCAGGTATCAGACATTCCTGAGACCTGATACCGTGTTTACTGTTGCAGGTGATACTTATAGAGATTAGAGATGGGTTTCCAGTTCAGACCAGTTTGATTTTCAGCCCAAAGCTTGTTTAGGTCACAGATGATTCAATGATCCAATATGAAGAATAATACAGTTCGTTCTGCCTTCGAGTGTTGGAGGCTTCACTGAGCTGCAGGCTACAGCAGCCCTCATTGGACAGATCACAGAGAGAGAGAGAGAGAGAGAGAGAGAGAGAGAGAGAGAGAGAGAGAGAGAGAGAGAGAGAGAGAGGAGAGAGAGAGAGAGAGAGAGAGAGAGCCAGCAGCGTGGAAACAGAAAATTGCATCCATTTCCATGTTTATTTAATATCAGCAGATTGATGGTTTGGAGGTTTTGTCTCTGATTCCAGGACAAAAGACGTTCTCGTATCAGAGTTTTAGAAAACTTCTCGTGTGACGTTTGAGCTTCATGTTTTGTAAATTGGCTTCAAATGTTCAGACTATTACTCAGAGGTGGAAAATAAACGTAATTCTGTTGCTTAAGAATAAGAATCTATATCCTAATAGAATATGAAAGTAAAAGTTTTATTTAAAGATCACATCACTGGTTTTGTTATACAGCAATCAATGACATTTGAGGTTTTAATGATTGAAATGATAGAAGACATTATTTTAGACATATAACATTCACACTTACACACTAATAGGCACTAAAAGTTGTCTAACCATCAACCAAACTGCAGCAGCAGGAATAATATCCACATGCTAACAGGCTAACAAGCTAACAAGCACTGAGTCTACAGTGACTCTGGGACTCTGGTGCATGAACAAATCTGCCGAGCACTGAAGACTCCCAGCGGTCTCTTCGGGTTGTAATTTGGCTTGTATGGGAAGCGAGTCTGTACAGGAGCTGGTATCAGCAGCAGTCCAGTCGAGTAGAGTTAAGCCGACAGGTTTGTCATACTGAAAAGACTAATACATCTACGGAAAGCCCAGAGGGACATGTGTATCAGTCAGTCACCACCTGCACTGCTTAAAGCTAAACTTGTCACACAGCACAAAGTGACTTTCTGACACTGTTTTAGGTTGTAATTCTTCCATTTAGATGATGCAGAAGAATCAGTAGAAAAGAATTGTTTGTTCATTTTTGGCCAGCACTGACTAAGATGTGATGTTCTTAGAAGTATAACTAAGGGATTGCGACTACAATATAGTATCTGTTAGCGTTAGCTAGCTACAAGGAACCAGGCTGGATAAGGACGTGCTCAGTCTGCTAATACGAAATGGTTTATTGACCGACACACTCACTCTGTTGGTCTTCGTGAACACCAAAAAGATTCATTTGAAACAGTACCATCTATCTCTAACAAACCATCTTTGGTCGAGTGTACAGACAGACACCAGTTTACAATGCACGGTTACTAGGTAACAGCCAACAGTGTCTTCTTGTAGTTTGGATAATTTACAAAATAAAAGTTGATCTCGCTGATAAAATCTAAAAACTTTGATCCTGTTCTTGATTTAATCGGTGGCAGTTGGGTACATGAGGTTGCAGTGAAGTTTTTAATGTCTGAGTAAATGTGCTGGAAAACCAAAACTAGGAGCTAAAAGAGGCTAAAAAGCTCTGCAGAGTTGGTGAGAATTCTTTGAGTTCACAACTACCAGAGACACTTTACTGTAACACAGACTCATTTGATTTAATGTTAATATTAAAAATACTGATTAGTGCAGCTTTATGTGCAGTACCACAGAAAGTCTGCTTATTATCTCTGCAGTTTTACAAGAGCCCCATCAGTTTTGTGTGGAGGGAAACAGACAGAAGCTGAAATAAAAAGTGTGGTGTTGTTGGAGAAGTGGCTGCCGGCCAGCAGCGACCTCCCCTGTGGTCGGCTCTGAGAGGAACCGGCTGCAGTCATCTGTCTGCTTTATGAGCTGAGCCCTCGACGATGAGCAGGGTCCTGCTGCTGCCGAACACAGGCTGCCCTAATAAGGAAGAGAGCTGCGTGATGTTTATCTGCCCAACACACCAGGAGCCGGGCCGGTTTCTACCAACAGCACGACAAAAGACATCTGAGGCACCGAACTGGAGATCCACTCCCACTCACCAAAGAATGGTTTGAGAAAAGATGGAGCTGTCACATAAACTGCACATCCAACAAAGAAATTAATGGAGTATTCTGCCAGTCTGTCACTGACATAAAGTTGGAGGACTCACAAGAGACAGATTAACAACACTAAGAGTCTGCAGCCATGCTAGCAGCTCTGTGAGGCTGTACTGAGAGACAGCGGTGCTTAGAGCTAAATGCTAACATCAGCATGCTAACGTGCTCACAGTGACAATGCTAACATGCTGATGTTTAGCAACTAAAAGTTTGATGTCTTTGAGAAATAATAAAGTCCCAGTCACACCAGAAAGCGTCACAGCTGTTTACTATGGTATATCTGATCATATCAATAAATAATCAGTTAAATCATTAAAATTGAGTAAAAAGAAACAAAGTTGTATCCTCCAAAAAGCTTTTTATGTACATTTGATAAATAAATTGAAACTTAATTTATTTTACTCTTCCATTTATCTAAATGTGGGGGATAAAAAGGGAAATGAAGGAGCTGAAAAGGTTTCACATTAAACACTTGTGCCCATTAGCTCATGACCAATCAGATGTGTGACGGCCCTCTGGCTTGGTTGTGCGTGGTTTGCTCCTCTCTTCAGGTTTGTGTAATTGGTAGGCGGGCCGTCCACCTGGTGCTCCCAGTGATTATTAAAGCTGCTGCTTTACTCTCTCCGTGTGCTTTGTTTGGTTCCTTCAGCATTTTTCCCACACCTGCGCACCATACCTCCCACACTTCCACTCACTCACACCATTGACTTTACTGCCATCCACGTCTCATCTCGTTTGCAATTTAATTTGTGTTTTTTGCAGATCAATCAGTTAATTTAAGAACACAGATGTGACGGATGGTAGTTCACCACCAGCGGTTTGATGGAAGCTAATCGGAGCTGAACTCGTTCGAGTGTGACGCTCCATAAACACTCAATGGAAGCAGCAGCTTGGTGTCACACAAAGAGCTCTGCTGTAACCTGATCAGACTCAAATCCTCCGGTCCACATAAACAGCAGCAGTGTGAAGCTCCTGTTACACAGAGCAGCTCTGTTCAGACCCAAAGATCTTCTCTGGAAATTCTCGAAGACATCGCACATTTCCGTCTGAGTTAGAAATGTAAATAAAATGACGACTTTTGATGAGGATCTACAGCAAACTGCTCCAACCAGCAGAAGGAAGATACATCATGAAAATTGGCTCAGAATTAACTGATTAAACCTTCACAATATCCCAAAATCTGCTCTCTACTGCACCTGCTCGCCTACTTGAGATAACTCTAGAGCCCTTTTCAGACATGGAGTAGCTCACATCAAGCTGTTAGTGTTTGTCATTCATTCATGAACCTAATCCTTTATCATTACCTTAACGTAAATCTATCATTTCAAGTTAATTCCACTTAAATTTCCAGAACTTATAAACACGAGTTGTTCTGACTTGAAATGAGTGGAATAAATGAACAGCAGTGAGTTCACTCAAATCATGAAATTAAGTAAACTTCCCAGCATGCATGGTTTGAGAGTTAAACTCTCCATAGACCCTTCTTTTTTGTAGTTCGAAGACATATGATGTCCACCTTTTTTATCAATGAGGGCTAATTAACAGAAATGCCTCTCTGTAGAACATAAACTGAATATTATAACTGTTGGATTAGACTGACTTAGTGTCAGTTAGGTTCCTAATAAAGCCTGTGCCAATGAAAGAATTGATGGTAGATGGGGATACTAATATTGATAAGTGAATATCAGTGAATAATATTGTCCAGCTGATGAATCAGTCCTCTGTATCAGACTGGTAGTATCTGGCTGATAACTTGATCGGTCTATATAAGGCTCTCCCAGCAGCTCATTCTGTGTGAATGTAGGGCAGCGTCCTCATTAATAAACTGAAACAAAGAATGAGCGGGGCACCTTTTCCATTTCAAGACGCCGTCCGCTTCCTTCACAGCCAGCGGCCGTGTTTATGCTCTGGGAATAAATGTGTTGTCATTACATTCCTGCTGCCCACAGACATGGAAAGAGTCTGCCTGCAGCCGCTATGTGAGGCATGTAAACCTGAAGCTAGCGGTCACATGACCGTGTGGAGGTGGAGCTGCTGTAGGACCAGGAATAGGAAGTTTTCTTTTAATAAATCCCTGTTCAATAGTTACTATCACAGCCAATTTAGTCCAAATAACTACAAAAAATGACTGCTGGGTATTGATCCTGTTGGCATCAAACGTCTGATCAGATTCTGTCTTTTTACTTATTCTTTGCTTCCATAGTTCCTGATTTAAACCATCATTTTACCAGAGGTAGACTGTGTTTAAACCAAGTAAAGTGTGTTCAACATGAGAGAAATTAATTTGGATTTAAATTGGATTTGTGTAGCACGTCAGACTTTAATCCTGTGGGGTGGAGTTTGCGTCCTGTAACAGTTGAGCAAATATTTCCACAACCTTAACTGTAATTAGCATGCATGTCATGCAGATTGTTATGTTGCCAATTCTAAATGTGTCATTTAATGTAATGTAACAGTTTGTGTGGCAGTAGAGCTGGTTGGTGTTTAGGTACTTGTCATTGTTGGCCTCTTTCACCAATAAGTGAACACACGTGTTTAAGTACAGTTTGGGAACTTGTCTGCAACTTCACATGGAACATTTAACAAACAATTTACAAACGAATCCCCATCGGGATGATACAACCATACATAATGGATCATCACTGTTGGCTAAACATGTTACTTAAACATTTGTTTTTTTCCCCCCCAACCGCACACCACACTGTATGTGGACTCCAAAAAGTCCATGTTGATTCAGGGAATGATTGCTTACAGTGTAGTCCACCTTGGCCCCTTATCCCATGAACGTCGATGGGCTGTGTGTATGGACTAATCAGTACATTCTTAACCTACACTGACACAATGACCAGGGTGATCTGCCTAATTTATTAACTTGATTAATTTAGGACACTTTTTCTAAATGTCACCTCACAGACAAAGAACCACGACGGGACCAATGATCAAACAGTAATCAGTACAGTCAGAAATCATCCTCTTTGAATTCTACTGCTTTTTTAGATTTACTTATTGATATATGGGGATAACTGCCATTTTAACTTCTGGGTTTTGACATTAACAAAGACTCAAATGCCCAAAATACCTTGCAGAGAAATCAGGGAACCGTGCATTACTCCCAGCCACTTCAGGATTTTCATTTTAATGATTCAATACTTCATCATTCAGCACTGGAGATTTGTGAGAAGATTTGTACTTACAAGATATCATCGTTCTCGAACTCCAGGACTCCATGTGTGTCCTCAAAGTCCTCGCCACCTCCTTTAGCGGTCCCCTCCATGGTTTTGTACGGCACCACCACAACACCGCGAGCTCCTGAGGTCCGGATCACCTTCACCTCCATCACCCCGATGCTCTCGCTCACGGTCACCACTGGCTCCTCGAACGTAAAGATCCCTGCGTGGTCGTCATCAAAGATGGTGACAGTCGCCGTGCATGGCAAACCTAAACCTGCGAGGTCGTCCACATGGTTAGCCTCGCACTTGTCTGAGCCAGCGCCCTCTGATATGACCTTCACATTGCTCAGGTGAACCAGGAAATGCTCGTCTTCCTCAAAGATATCATCATCAATAATGTCAATGCGGATTTCCTTTTCGGTCTCGTCTGGTTTGAACACAATAGTTCCTTCAGTGAACTGGTAGTCTGAGCCGGCGTTTGCAGTGCCGTCTTCAGTCCGGTAATCCACTGAGACTGTGCTCGTTAGGTCTCCACCACGACGCACCACGTTTAGTGCTACACTGCCACAGTTCTCCAGACACTGGTAGGTACCAGGGTCGAAGAACACCTTGGAGGAAAAATCGTTCACTGAAACCTCGGAGCAGATATCGTGCTGGGTGGCTCTCTTGGCTTGGTCAGCAGCATGCTTCTTCAGGATGTTGCCTGCTCCTGTCATGATCCTAGTTGCCTGACAGCGGTAGAAAGCCCGACTCTTCTGTTGCTGGGTTAAAACTTGGTAATTGGCTAACTCCATCAATTGCTCCATCTCCTTATCAGGATGTTTCTGTTTCAGCTCCTTCAGAATCCTGGCCACCTCTCTGCGGGCCTCCTCCTCATCAAGATCCTTAAAATCAAACCCTGTCTCCTCTCCGTGGGAGTTTAGCATTTTCCCATCCATTTCGATGTCGACCTTCGAGGGAAGCTCTGGTTCTCCCTCTGTTTCGATGATCATTCCTTTCCGCTTCCCTGCTCTGTATCTTTTGTACATGTATTTGTAGAAAAGAAGTCTGCGGTCGGCCACGTAAGCGAATCCAACACAAATGGGGAAGAAGAAGAGTGTGAGAAGCCCCTCCCATATCTCAACAACACCTGGAGAAATGATGGCCAGGATCAGGTAAAGCCAGGTGTATGCAAAGACGCTCCAGGTGGCGGTGACGAAGAACACCCTGAGGTGCTTTACCCTTCTGGTCTCTCCATCAGGAATTACAGATACACAGAGGCCAATGATGACAAACATGTTGAAGGCAGCACTTCCTACGATGGTGTTGGGGCCCAGCTCACCGGCGTCAAAGTTGTGACCGCAAACCTCCACGACTGACAGGAGGATTTCTGGGGCGGAGGAACCCAGTGCCATCAGGGTCAGGTTGGACACTGTCTCATTCCAGATGCGCACCGTCGTGGTGATCTTCTCACCGTTCGGTTTCTTGATGGTGATCTGTCTCTCCTGGGAGGTGATGACCTCGATGGATGCCATGAAGCGGTCAGCGATGATGGAAACACCCAGGAACATGTACGCCAACCCCATAAAGTAAATGGTGGCTCTAGCAAGGCGGTCTGTGAAGGCCGGGTTTTCTGGCTTCCATATTGGCAGGATAACGCCTTCGATGCAACTCGTAGTTCCTCCACATTTGGTGCGGTTGCTGAGTGTGTTGTTGGACTTCAGGGTCAGAGTAGAGGCTCCCACTGCAGAATATGGAAGTTCAATTGAGATGATGGTCAACAAGACAAGCAGCTGATGGGTGGAAAACAGTGATGAGGTCCCGGCTCGGCTCATAGTGACACTTGACCCTTAAACCTGCAAGAGACAGAAGGAGACTTTTGGTTTCTGTCTGATCATGTTTAGAACTGGGCTTAAATGGACGAACATGCAAAAAGTCCTGCTCCACTTCTAGACTTCTCCACTTAAATCACAGAGCAAATACTGTAAACTCTAACTGTAAATGTTGGTTTCTCCAAATGTTAACACTCTTTCCCAAAACATAAACAGTAATTTACTAATGATTACACAAAAGTATTTTTGTGGTAGTATTTAGAAGTTATCATTAGTTCTTGTAGTGTTTAGTCAAAGAAAATTTTGAAAATCAATCATTCAATCAATCCTTTAAGTCAGCCAGTCATTCATCACTTTGGACTCTTTGGATGGGAATTGATCTATGATTCATTGCCTAATTGAAAGATAATCAATAAGGTTAAGTGATATAAGCAAGTGATATGCAAATGATCACTAGTTAAAACCATTTATTAAAGTTATATTTAATTTCCGTGCTACTAATTACTTTATTTTAGAACAAAATCTATTGATTTTTCATTTTATAAGTGACATTTATTAATGAATTTATGTTAAATTGTTATAATATATAATACTTTTATATTTTCACGATCCTTTGCTGTGAATTTATCATTAAATCTTTTTGTTCTAAAATCAGACTGGACATTTATCAAAAACTGTATTTTTCATTTAAGTGATAATTTAAAACTTTTTCTTAAACTCACATACATTTTAAAGACACAAACAATTTTATGTGTCAGTTGTACTATAACATCACTATACCATATAATATACTGCCATGCTGTATTATTATATAAAATGTACTGCTATACTGCTTACTCTATTACAGTATTATACCTTACAATAGCACACAGTTACACATCAGACTATATGTAAAGCACTATGTTGCTGCAGAATATCACCAGATGTGTCCTCAGTGTGGTGAATTGAAGCGTCTGTAGAAAATCAGAAACCTACCGTCACTCAAACAGTTTCAGTATCTGACAGAAGGAAAAATCAGAATCTGCACAAAAGCATGAGAAGAGTTTTCATCCTGGAGGCAGAAACACTGTTAATAAACCGTCCACTTCTCCTCCAGTAAAACAATAAAAGCCTGTCAGATGATGTTGAGACGAGAAGCAGAAACACCACAGCCTGATAATAACACTGTCGCCACTAAACCACCACACTGCTGTCTGTTCGACAATATGACTGTGATGATCCAACTCTGCCTTCTTCATCTCCTCCTCTTCCTCCTCCTCCTCTCTGTTTCTCTCTCTGTCAACACTTTCACGCCACCACCTGAATCCTCTCTAGAGTTAATTATCCTCAACTCCAAGTCACAGTTTAACTCTCCACCATGTCAAGAGGAAAATCTTAGCCAACACTTTAAAGGATAGATTGTGTAATACAGGCTGAAATAGTCTTTAATTTACCTGTGAGTGTAAAATGATGTGTGCTTTCTGGAAAACTCCTCTTTGTTGGCAGGAGTTTCCCATCAGCAGGTGGGTCGAAAATATGTCATGATAGCTTATTCAAGGACAACTTGCTGGAAACCAGTAAACAATATACAGTTTAAAGGTAAATTTGTATGCAGAACTTGTCTTTGCATTTATAAAAACATTTTACCACCCGCCTTAGCCTGTCAGCTCTAGCTAGCTAACATGACACAAATTCCAATGACAAACGCCAGCTACTAACGTTAGCTCTACAGGTACATAGAAAATGACCTGTTTCCCAAAACGTCAACAAACAGCACGAGTTAAAGGTACACAGAACATTAGCATAAAAAAATATATATATTAGCATTAAAAATAAAAAATATTAGCATTTAAAAAAATAATGTTAGCATTTTAAAAAAGTGAAGTAACATTAGCATTTTTAAAAAGTAACATTAGCATGCTCTATATACAGTATATATCTATAAGAGCACAGAACTTTATTCTGGATATTATATCAATAATGACTGAAAGTCCTGCTGATTCCTCAGATTATTCCAGATTCAACCTGACGTGTACGTTAGTGCAAAAACTCGTATCAGACGACTGTAGCATAAACAGGCAAAACTCCATTTATTCACGTTTTCTTTGGACCATTTTCTTTAAATTCACTTCAAAGTTTTGTTTCATTTGAATGGAAACTTGCTCAGTATGATCATGTATAAGAACTGTAAATATCTACACAACACCTTTTGAAATATAACGTGAAGTTACCACTGACGGCTTCCTCAGTGCGCTTTGTCTTTTGCCCCAAATTATACGCTGTTAAATAAAATGCACTCGTTTAGTTTTTTCTGCTGTTAAACATGTCCTTAATGCACATTTCCACATTTAAACCTGCTCATATTTCATTTCCTCACAGATGTCAAAATACAGAAATTAGCTTGGAGCTGCTTTCAAATGAAATCTATAGAGAGAGAGAGAGTGTGTGTGTGTGTGTGTGTGTGTGTGTGCAGAGATGAACAGTATTATGTAACACAGCAGACAGAAGTAGGTTTGCTTCCTTCTGTGATCTTGAATCATGAAGGTCTGTATGTGCGGCCAGATTACCCATCAGCCCTCACTCTGTGTTCGGGTCAGTCTCTGATCTGTTGGTCAGCTTGACTGTAGATGTGTTTCAGGGCTGATCCTGGGTCAGACTGCAATATTAACACAGAGCTGACTCTGTGCTCTGTAGCGTCATGTAAAAATCTTTTCATGCTACTGATGACACAGTACTCAGACTTATTTTACAACTTATTTTGAGAAATATAAAGCTGTTTTTCTACAAAACCTTTTTAGCCACACTAGCAGGTTAGTGCTTCATAACTCCACTGTGGGTTCTGCATGCTTTGAAGCTCTGGTGCCAGTTCAGACCTCACTTTGATTTCAAGGAGCTTTCAAACCCTTGGCGAGCTACTGCACTGAGTACCAACATGGTGGAATAGAGAATGGGTGTGTGTTGGTGCAAACTTGCAAACTTTAACAACTCGTCAAAAAATAAAAAATAAAATAAAATTCAGCCTCCCTCAAACCTATTTCGATATTTTGTCCCAGAATCCAAAACTCCCTCCGACGTATCAACTGGAGAAAATATCTCCTAATGTAGACCAGACATGCGACAGATTATGGTGCACATGTTCTGGACCCGCCATCACCCATCTACTACACCTTTTATTATTATTATTATTATTGTTAATTAAACGGGCTATCAGCTATTATTTTTGTACCATGTCAATAGTAACAGAGAGTAGATAGATATGAGTCATCGGGGGACTGTTGGCTGTGTTTTGGCCCCCCAGAGAAGACGTTGTCTCCAGAAAGCCAGTTTGGACTCTGTCTGCTGCTTTGAAAGAGGATGAGAGGAGCTGATGTGACGTTCAAGACCTCGTCTAGACCTCCACTAGAACCAGAACTGTCCTGTAAGAAACTGACAGCCTCATGAACCTCATCTTGAAGCTCCTCCGAACCCTCCTTCAGCCTCCGTCACCACTGAACTACGTCACAACACCACAGTCAGTTTCTGTCACTGGTTCAGTCTAAAGCAGCTGCTGTGTCTCCTGAACACCACTAGAGGTCGCTCCGTCTGAGCTTCAAGTTGAACCTGCTGCTCTACCTGAGGTTCAATTATACATTAAAATCATTTCAATAAATTCTAATAGTTTAAATATGTTATGAAGACAGCACTATGATCAGTTCATGTTGGACTCAACAACCACGTATGAAGTGATGCAGCAGCACGACTTTACTACTACTACTACTACTACTACTGCTACTACTGCAACAGGACTCCATCACTGCAAAACTATATGAATACATTATTACAACATCACTGCAATATTACGACATTAATATAACTGCAAAACAACACTACAACAGTACACTAATTAACTAAACCATCACTAAGTACTAACCAGAATCACACGAGTATGACATTCAGGTAACTGGAAAACTACATGATCACAAGATTACTACTACTACTACTACACTTCAACATACCTCCATAACTGCATAACTTTTGTGCATCAATACAAAAGCATTACAGCCATTATTAGATAAAAACTGCATCACAACATTATTATGACTTTAATACAACTTTACTACAACTTTACTACTTCTACTACCATCATACTGCAACATAACTCCATCACTGCCAAACTCCTACATTATTACTTCTCTACATCAATATAAAAACATTATGACCACATCACTGCAAGATTATGACATTTAGATAATCACTGAACACTGTTACAACACTACAGCATCAGTCAGCCACCGTCACATCACTGAAACAGTGTTACAGCCGCGGCAACACTACAATACTACCACAGTACTACCACAGTACTACTACAATGCTACTACAGTACTACCACATCACCAGCTCACTAGGTTACATCACTTCATCACTTCACAGAGAGATCGTCTCCTCCACAGCTGGATGAAAATCTGCTCCTGATGAATGAACTCAGTGAAATCTGCTCCTTTTTGTCCCTTCTCTGAGCCGGTACTCACCTCTGGTCCTGACGCAGCAGCAGCAGCAGCAGAAGAAGAGAGTGCGTTCAGGAGGGAGAGCTGCGTCCGATAACGGCTCTAAATTTAACAGAAACAGACATTGCTCTAAACATGGCCGCATAGCTGTCTGTGAGCTGCTTATCATCCCTCTCCCAGCGGGCCATGGCCATACAAGGCTCTGCAGGGCCCAGGGCCATCCAGCAGCTCCTCATCCCCGCCGACACGTGGGGGAGATAACGGCTAACAGCTAACGGCTGCCTGGTGACGCCAACGGGCCACAACAGGCAGGAATGCTGGATAAGTGCCCCCCCCACACACACATGACATCTGTGCAACCTTCACAGCAGTGATTTTCCACATGGACAAGGAGACCTGCAGACCCCACAAGGTCCTGAGGAGGTACAACAGGAAGTCTGCAGTAAACCTGTATGAAAAGAAACCTCATGCTTTTTATCTGACAGAAGGAGCGGACTCGGACAAACAATCTCAGGAACAACTTCAACCCAAACTCAAAATCAGGATCCAGGTGTATAAAAACCTGCACACACCATTTATAAAAGAAGAACGTGTCACCTCACGCAGACCTCAGACAAGCGTACACACACTTTACTACAGATATCTGTATCAGGTGAGACAGAACTTTTGTTTGTGTAGGTTGTTTGCAGGTTTCACTGGTTGTGTTATTATTCTTGCAGTCAACGCAGCGTCCTCAGCGTCCACTTCTGTCAGAACGTCTGAACCAAATTCATGACAATCCATCCAATAGTTGTTGAGATTTCAGACTGAACCAAAGAGGTGGACCGACAGAAGTTAGCATCCATAGAGCCACGCTGCAAACACGGCTAAAAACAAAGAAAGTACGAAAACAGGTAGATGGGAAAAGATGAAGACTGAAGAAAAAGACAGAAGAGAGTGAAGGGACGCACACCTCAAAGTGTTAACACTGACTTCAGTTAACTGTTTAATGAAGCCACCGTTCATTTAAAGTGAGCGCACTCAGTTCTACATAATGGCAACCTTGTTTGTAACAACACTGTAGCAATCTACAAAGTTCTGTTTTTGATACAAAATATCTGCCAGACTGGTAGAGTTCACTTCTCAGCACCACTGAATTGTTGCATGACTTCCGTTTTAAGAGTTGCAACACTTCCACGTGTTTGACTACATTAAAACAGTTTTTGGTTGCTGCAATCATCCAATCTTTAACTCGACATAAAGAACGTGGAAATAAAAACATGTAAATCTCAGGAGGCTTATTTTAGTGCTGCTGTTGAACAGCAGAGGATTCAGCACATCTGCCCTCGTGGGTTTATTTCCTGTCAGTGAAGATTTACCTCCAGCTGCTGGATGAGACGCTTATTAAAACCTCCACGTCCTGAAACAACAGACAGAAAACCTGCTGTAAACACAGATTCATACACAACAGATACAGCTTCTAACTTAATGTCAGTTCACTTTGTTGCCAAGGTCCTTCACACACACACACACACACACACACACACACACACGTACAGTACAGTCAGTCCTGGTTTTATCTGTCCGTCCTCTGAATGGACGGGTTAGAGATGAAGCATGGTGAGTTCTTTGAGTCCACCGTACAGACCATAGAGCCTTTGATGAAACAAACCAACCTGATGGTTTGTCACACAGGACCATCTGAAAAGTTGTCCTTGAAAACTGTTTGGAAAAGGGAAGGCGCGTTCAAAAAATACTTGGCAGGATTGGATGAACCATCTGTCTATCAACCAATCAGACCAACGAACCATATGACGCAATGGGAGAGCTGAAGCCAGTCAGGAGAAGAGTGAAAACATCGTTTCCATGGTTCCATGGTCGTTCTTTGCTCTTCTTTCAGTGCTACAGCAGCAGCTACGCTAACTTCTTTAGGAGCCATCATTATTGTTTTCAAACCAACAGTCGCAGTCATCACACCTAAACGAAGCCCAACAGTTTGATTACATCCTCACAGAGGGGCGAGTGCGGCTGCAGACTCTTGTTCCTGTGATCCAGGGGAACATTCAAAGTCAGTCTGGATTTCTCTCATCTGGATTATGGCACCTGGACAGGAACTGGACACTGTAACTGTCCCAATGGACAGTTAGTGATAATAAACCAACAGTTATACAGGTGGACTGGTTTCCCAGCAGCTTCCAGCAGCGAGGTGACAGAGTTAATCTCTGCTGACTGATTATCACCACTCACACTCCTCCACTCTTTAGTGTTACCCACGCATGTGTGCGTGGTCGATTAGCCGCATGTGTTTTCTTAAGTTGTGGTAAGTTGAGCTTTCAGCGGAAACATTGTTTCTGTTGTCATGGCAGTGACAACAGAAACAACGTTATGTCAGTGACAACAGCTGGACTGTGTGATCGCTCACAGAGAGTCGGAGGAGACAGGAAGTTTGGCCTGTTTTAGAGGCCCTGAGGCCTGACATAGTCATATGGTCTGAGGTGAAGAGGATCCTCCTGACTGAACTGACGGTGCCGTGGGAAGACGGATGTGAAGAGGCCTCGGAGAGGAAAGCCACCAAGTACCAGGACCTGGTCCAACAATGCAGGGACAAAGGGTGGCAGGCCTGGCTGTTTCCAGTTGAGGTCGGCTGCAGGGTTTCCTGGCGCAGTCTGTGTGGAAGACACTCACAGCTCTGGGAAAGAAGACAGCTGCTTGCAGGTTGGGGGAGGCAGCGGAAAGAGCCTCTTGTTGGCTCTGGAACAGGCGGGAGGAGTTGAGCTGGAAGCTGGGAGAAGATGGGCAGTGACTGGCCATCACTGCCCACCCGCCAACTGGAGGATGTTGGAACCACAACGTCCTCCAGTTGACGCAACCTGACGACATCTTCTCCTGGCCGAAAGCTACAGTCATAAAGTGACTGAAGGTGTTAGCATCTAGAATGTGTTATTTTAGGTGTGAGAGTTTCCAGCCGGAGTGACCCAGCTCTTTATTCCTCTCTGCTGCTGATTGGCTGTTTTCAGTGCGAGAACAGAAGCGTGATGCTGAGCGGTTTGTTTCCTCTGCAGGCTGAGCGCCAGCTGATACTAGCTGCAGGATGACTGACAGCCATGGACATGATACAGAGAGTCAGCATGAAGTGAAGCTACTGTACATTTAGTGGACAAATCACCTCTAACACGAGGTTTCACACAAACCATTTGTCTGACTTTTTGTGCGCTATTTTCTTTAGGTGCACAATCTCTTGGCTTTAATTGACCTGTTCAATTTTTATTTTTTGTATTGAGTAATTTCCCCCTTCTACATGTGTGGGTCTTTGATTATGCAGCACTTTCAAGATCCAAAGAGGTTTCGCAGAACAAGACGATGTAATAAAAAGCAGAGTATTATTAGAAGTGATATTATAAAAGCTGGTTATCACAGGCTTGGTAGAGGCAGAGGTCACTGTGTATGTTTGAGAATATATACAGTATATATGACGTCGGCTCACTGTGACCTTCACAAACAGCCTGCAGAGTTAAACTCACTCTGGGTTGTTATTGGTGTCGAGCTGCTGGAAGCGACTCAGTTTGTCCTCAATGTTGTTGCCTTTAATCCTTTTGAATTTGTCACATTCAGACAAACAAAATGTTTCAATTAAAGACACGTGTGTGTAGAGTTTTTATGATTATATCACCTTTTAGATTACTTTGATGGAAAAGGTTTTTATTTGCAGTCAAATTAAACAATCCCAGTTAAAATGAAGAATGCACAAATCAATTCTAAAGTTCAGCTGAAGAGAATATGAGGCTCCAGCAGTCTGAATTAGAGAAACAAAATGGGTTTCCTCTATCCATTCATATACAGATATTATCTGTAGAAATGACTCAAATTACACACATTTCAACCTTACAATGACAAACAAAAATAAAATTTGTCTGAAAAGTTATACTTTTGATTATTCATATGCATTTGTGTGGAACCAGAATTTATTGTATATAATATACATGCTTATTTATATGAAAAAAATCTGATTGCAAAGTACAAAAAACCTGAAAGTAAAATCTTAACATTCACCACAAAAACCTGAAAGAAAACGTATTTCAAGGTGTTTAAAACCACAGACGTGCAGTGAAAAGTTAGTATAACTTACAAAAGGTGTGTGTGTGTGTGTTTCTCTAACAGGAGGAGACTCTCCCTCCTACAGAGAACACAGAGACACTGAGGAACCAGACAACCAGAACCTGAACCCAGGATAAAGAGGTTCAGTGAATGTGGTGTTGAAGGTGTGGAGGTGGATTAGAGTGTCAGAGGAGACTCTGTAGAAGGACAGAGAGCCAGCAGGACAGTCCACATACACTGCTACTCTGTGAGAGGAGGAGGAGGAGGAGGAGGAGGAGGAGGAGGAGAGGTCTGTTCTTCTGTTATTGTGCCAGACAGAGTAACCATCATCATCAGAGCAGATCAGACTCCAGGACTGATTATTCCATCCAAACACACAGTCATCAGTGTGCCCACTCCTGCTGATTCCTCTGTAAGTCACTGATATATTAACCCCTCCGCTCCACTCGACCTCCCAGTAACAGCGACCAGTCAGACCATTTCTACACAGCAGCTGAGGCCAGCAGTCAAACCTCTCTGGATGATCTGGATATGGCTGCTCCTCTTTCACATGTGTCACCTTCCTGTTGTTGTCAGACAGTTTGAGGAATCGGTTTACTGTGTTTGTGTCCAGTGTGAGTTCACAGGCATCTGATGGAGAGAACAAGACACAATACAGCAGCAGTTTATCATCTAACACACCTGATGGCTTTATTTGTTGCTTTATTAACACACTGACTTTTAAATATATCAAAACTTCACAATGACTCATCTTTCTGGATCTTCTGTCAAACTGAGAATTGAATGCAGATACACAAGCTTTTGATTTAAACTACTTTAACATGTGCTGCCTTGTTTCCATGAATCAAAGTGAACACACACTTACACTTCCTCAGACCAGGTTTCAGCCTCTGCTCTCCACCATGTTCCACCCTGGAGGAAGAAACAAAGTCAGAAGCTTCTTCATCAGTGATCTTCATAAACCTTCACTCAGATCCACCATTAAGACAAAACAGCTGCATTTATGAAACACATTTCACACACAGACTCAACTCAACTTTACACTAAATATAAAGTGGGAGAAAGCTCAGGAAGAGCAGCAGAGGAGGGATCCCTCTTCAGGATGGACAGACAGGAAATAGATGTCGTGTGTACAGAATAAACCAAAATAAGTATTAAGTGTTGAATAAAGTCTCAGATCTTCTCAGCCTGATAATCAGACCATGAATGCCCATTTTATTTCTCTTCATTGTTCAGTGTGACATCGTGTTCATGTCAGCTGTTTTCTGTTTGGGAGGGAGGTTATTTTGCTCCGACCAATCAGCAGTGACTGACGTATCTGTCCCGTTGACATCATCTTCAGCGGACACAGAAGCTGTGGTCCAGGTGTTAGGAGCAGTTAACTTAACGTTTGTCATGTGGATCCAAGAAATCTGCTGATTTAAGAGTTGTTATTTCTGGAAGTCGACTTCTAACAAGCTGTACAGCTGCAAACATCTCAGGGTTCATTCTGGAGCAGAAGATCACTGATGGATGGAAAACATTTAGAGTCCTATTGTCCTGAAACTGGGTGCAAACACATGGGTGTCACCAACTCATGGTGGACATTTTGGTGACCATCAGCAGCAGCGTAAACCAGACGCAGCACAGCGCGATATGGAAGAGAGGCTAAATCAATTATTAGTGGGAGGAATACAGAATCAGCAGGTTGAGGCGGGGCTAACTTCAATAATGACCAATCACATGAGCTCCTCTCAGCCCCTTTAAATACAGCAGACAGATTAAACTAACCAGGAGCAGAGAGGCTGAGGAGTCTATGAGGAAAACACAAATATACAACACAACAAATGTGTTGTCAGGGGCAGAAAATGTCCTTTTTACAGCTTCATTTATGTTTCAGGAAACACTGAAACTCCATTATTGTCTGTTGCCATATTTTGTTGTTATTTCCTTTAGTGGTTACAGATGTTATGTTCAGGTAAGACTGGCAGACACTGTACACATTAAGCCTGATTTTAACCTGGAAATTGGTTTCCATGACTCATTTTAGAAACGGGCAGAATTTCTGCCAGATCGGTTGTTCTTTGTTCAGTTTGAGGTCATAATTTCTGATTCATTTCCTGAACGATCAATGATCTGTCTGTTGGACGATCGGTTGGATTTCTGGCAGGTCAGAAAAGTTGCTCTACTCTCTGCAGGTTGAGCAGTTCCACGGTTGGATTTTCCAACATGGCTGCTGTCAGAAGATTTGTTATTAACTGTAGTGAGCTTGTTTTAATATTATTGGTGTAATATTTTACATGTTGTGGTTAAAACTGTAGTCTGACTGAGACTGCTGTGATATAAAACTGAACTTCACTGCAGAACAGATCAGACTGTCGGCATCTTCCAGCTTTTCTTTTTGTCTTCTTTCTTTCTGTTCATAGTAGAATTGCACAAACTAACAGGGAGGCTCCGTGTTTACGTTCAGTGTGAGCTCCACGTGGTGGCTGGTCGATTGATCCGTACAGTGTGAACATAAAAGTCTTGGCCGTGCAGATAAAAACGAGTAGTGTGAGTTAACACAATGTACAAGATTAATAAAAAGATTATAATGAGTGATTAAATGATTGAATAAAAACTATTTTCCTACCAGAGACCTTATATTTACTAACCTGTAGCTAAGTGACAGAATGTGATTGACATAGAAAATATATCAACCATAATAATAATAATAATAATAACAACTTTATTAAGGACACAACAAATGTCCATAGCGCACTAAATACAACAGACAATATACAAAAACACAATAAAAACAGTAAAGACAGCAATACATGTGCAACTTCATAACAAAAGGACAGAAATCAGCAAACTGCACCCACATACAAACTGGAGCTCCAGTGGCTCCACAGTCTGGATGAAAACCTGACCGAGCTCAACTCAGGGTTGTCCAAGGCCAGAATAATGCCATTCTCTGAAACAGACAGCCTGCACATATATATCACATATGCACATGTATATCTGTACATGAGGTTTCATATTATGGCAGAGCAGTTAAGCAACATTTAGGAACATTTGGCTGGCACTACACCATCATGGAAGTTTAAGAAGCAGTCTCATGGCATCGTTATAGCAAAAACCCATAAAACACAATAAAAACATAAGTACAAAAGACAATAAAATAAAAAATTAAAAGAGCAACTCTCATACTAAATTAAAAGCCAAGGAATAAAAATGTGTTTTAAGACGAGATTTAAAAACAGGCAATGTAGGGGCCAGCCTGACATGCAGAGGCAACTCCTTCCAAAGTTTGGGGGTTACAACTGTAAAAGCCCGATCTCCCCTGTGCTTCAACCTTGATCTTGGCACAACCAGAAGGAGTTGGTCAGCGGACCTGAGTGACCTTGATGGGACATGTGGGTGCAGAAGGTCAGAGAGATAGGTTGGAGCTAGCCCATTTAATGATTTATAGGCAAACAATAAAATCTTAAAATCAATCCTAAAACGTACAGGGAGCCAGTGAAGGGAGGCCAGTACGGGGGAAATGTGCTCTCGTTTGCGTGTTCCTGTTAAAAGACGAGCTGCAGCATTCTGGACCAACTGCAAGCGTCATAGGGAGGCCTGGCTAACACCAATATAAAGTGCATTACAGTAGTCAAGTCAGGATGAGATAAAAGCATGTATAACCCTCTCAAAATCATTAAATGATAAAAAGGGCTTGACCTTAGATAAGAGCCTCAGTTGGAAAAAGCTAGATTTGATCACAGAGTTGATCTGTTTGTCCAATTTAAAATCACTGTCCATTAGCACACCCAAATTTTTTACAGTGAGTTTAACGTATGGTTCCAGAGAACACAGGTCCATATGAGGGGCGTCACAGGCACCACTGGTCCAAGTATCAAGACTTCAGTTTTAGTCTCATTGAAGTTTAAAAAGTTCATGGCCATCCAGGCTTTGATGTCCTTGAGACAGTCCAACAATGATTTTAAAGAATTTGAATCATTCCGTTTCAAAGGCAGGTAAATTTGAGTGTCATCTGCATAACAGTGGAACGAGATGCCATATTTTCTGAGAACGGACCCTAAGGGGAGCATGTAAAGAGAAAATAGGATCGGCCCAAGAATAGAACCCTGAGGGACTCCACAAGGAAGAGGTTTTGAGGAGGACACAGAGTCACCAAGGCTGACAGAAAAACTTCTGTCAGACAAGTAAGACCTGAACCAATTCAGAGCAATACCTTTAATGCCGACACAATGCTCAAGGCGAGAGATGAGGATACTATGGTCTACTGTGTCGAATGCAGCTGTGAGATCTAAAAGCATAAGAATGGCAGAATCCCGAGTCAGTAGCTAATAAAAGATCATTAAAAACTTTTAAAAGTGCAGATTCAGTGCTATGAAGGGCTTTAAAACCAGACTGGAACACCTCAAGAATGCCATGTATGTCTAAAAAAGATTGCAATTGTATAAGTACAACTTTTTCCAAAACTTTTGAAAGAAACAGGAGTTTGGAAATTGTTATAGAGCATGTTAAGTCTCTGCATGTTGCTTTTTCTATAGGAATGCCACAAGTGGGCAGAGTATAGTGGGGAACAAAATGCTCTAAATAAAGCTATCTTCACAGTAACCGAGCACATGCTGAATTTACGAACATGCATATTAGCTTGTGACAGTATCTGTGGATATCTTTATCATCCAATAAATCATTGACAATATGATGGACGAGATATTTAATCTCATTACAGACTTTAAGAGCAAAACCAGATAAGAAGAATTCAGGAATTACACATTTTCTGTTGTCAATCATAATATTACTGTTATTAGCATTATATTTAATGTCACAATCAATGCCATATTGTGAGCAAACCTTCAATAACTGTTGTAGTCCAGCACGATACAGACAGATTACCAAATCATCTCCATACATAAGGTGATTGATTAAAATATTGCCAACCATACACCCTGTATTGCAAGCATTTAACTGTTGTGACAAAAAGAGACAAAAAGCTTCCCTGTCGAACTCCGTTACTAACATAAAATGGTTCCAATACAGAATTTCCCCATTTAACCTGCATAGACTGATGAGCATACCAGTAAACAAGAATTATTATTATCATCTATTTAGGGACTCTTCTAAGATGCAATTTATTGAATCATTTTTCATGGTTTATGTAGTCAAAAGCCTTAGAAGCTTCTATAAAATACATAAAAATAAGTGATACGTTTCTAAAGTCAAGAATGAACTTTTAAGCCAATATAAACAAGATCACTTTCATGATAACTGGACAAACTCCATCTGCTGATGAAGATCAAGTTTTCTATTGTGTATATTACTGGGATATAACAGCAATTAATGAACATTAAAAAAATGACATGTGATCTCACAACACTGGGATAACAATAACAATAACACATTTTAGGATTAAACGAACTATGATGTGACAAATCTTTGTTTTATTTCATGGCTGCATTAATCTTTGGAGGTGCAACATAAACCAGATGTCCGCAAAGTAACTGGGCAAACTCCATCTGCTGATGAAGATCATGTAATGTGACTGAAAGCTCCAGAACAGCTACTAAATGGAGCTTGAGCTGAGATTATTGTGTCCACTGCTGTGTCCAAGGTCAAGAATGAACTATTTATTTATTATTATTTAATGTTTATTTGTATAGGGACAAGTACGTAGCATAAACCAATGCCGCACACCACAGCATTTATAGCCTAAGCTAATTTGCAATGCCCATCCCTAGATGGGCCTTTAAAATACATAACACTCAGCAACACATACACAAGAGACTGTACAAAACACAGACTCAACAACAGGTACATACAGTGCTCAGCATAAATGAGTACACCCCCTTTGAAAAGTAAGATTTTAATCAATATCTCAATGAACACAAGAACAATTTCCAGATTTTTTTGACAAAACTGAGTTTTATAGAACATTTGTTTAATTCATAACATGAAAGTAAGATTAATAATATAACTTAGATTACAAAATCTTCAGTTTTACTCAAATTAGTTGATGCAAAAATGAATACACCCCATAACAAAAACTACTACATCTAGTATTTTGTATGACCTCCATGATTTTTAAGGACAGCACCAAGTCTTCTAGGCATGGAATGAACAAGTTGGCAACATATTGCAACATCTATCTTTTTCCATTCTTCAAGAACGACCTGTTTTAGAGCCTGGATGCTGGATGGAGAGTGATGCTCAACTTGTCTCTTCAGAATTCCCCATAGGTGCTCGATTGGGTTCAGATCAGGAGACATACTTGGCCACTGAATCACTTTGACCCTGTTCTTCTTCAGAAATGCAACAGTGGCCTTAGATGTGTGTTTTGGATCATTGTCATGTTGGAAAAGTGCACGACGACCAAGGGCACGGAGTGATGGTAGCATCTTCTCTTTCAATATAGAGCAGTACATCTGTGAATTCATGATACCGTCAATGAAATGTAGCTCCCCGACACCAGCAGCACTCATGCAGCCCCACATAAGGACACTGCCACCACCATGTTTCACTGTAGGCACCATGCATTTTTCTTTGTACTCCTCACCTTTGTGACGCCATACAGTTTTGAAGCCATCAGTTCCAAAAACATTTATCTTGGTCTCATCACTCCAGAGTATAGAGTCCCAGTAGTCTTCCTCTTTTTCAGCATGGGCCCTGGCAAATCCTAGGTGGGCTTTTTTGTGCATGGGCTTTAGGAGAGGCTTCCTTCGTGGATGACGCCCATGCATGCCATTCCTCTGCAGTGTACGCCGTATTGTGTCACGGGAAACAGTCACCCCAGTTTGGCTTTCTACTTCTTTAGCTAACTGCAGAGAACTTGCATGGCGATTTTCTTCAGCCCTTCTCATCAGAAGACGCTCCTGTCGAGGTGTTAACTTCCGTGGACGGCCTGGATGTCTGTGAGTTGGTTGCAGTTCCATCTTTGTTAAATTTTTGTATCACTTTTGCTACAGTATTCTGACTGATGAGTAAAGCTTTGCTGATCTTCTTGTAGCCTTCACCTCTTGTGTAAAGAAATTATTTTCTTTCTCAGGTCTTGTGACATTTCTCTTCCATGTGGTGCCATTGCTGACAGCATGAAATGGGAAGGGGTTTTCTTTGTTAAGTAACACCCTTTTATAGTCAACTGTCTGCTGGACACCTGTTTAATGAATAATTAGACTCACCTGTGGTTGAATTCTTGTTAATTAGAATTTTGTAGTCTAAAATTTAACTTTACTCCTAAGACTTTCATTGGGGTGTACTCATTTTTGCAACATGGTCTTTGGAAAATTACTTTTTTGTGTGTGTAAATTAACAAATCTTGTTTGCAATCAATGGCCCACATTTGTGGGAGTATTTTGTAGTATAGTATCCCATAGAAAATGTTGATTCTGAAAGGAAACTAAAGGTTTTCTGACAAATCTGTGGGGGTGTACTCATTTATGCTGAGCACTGTACATTAAAAACACAAACTCAGAACTCAGCAAGAGAAAACAGACAGAACAATAAAAGACACAAACAAATACAATAACGCACCATAAAACAAAAGCACCAGATCATTTATGACTACATGACTGATCCCTCTTTAAAAACTGTTTCAGTTTACATTTAAAATGATCCCAATCAGGATCCAGTTTGAGTTCTGGAGGTAACAAATTCCACATGTTAATCCCCCGAACAGAAAAAGCTGTTTGACCTAATGAGGATTTACGCAAGGGCACCTTACAATTCCCGTTGGATGCTCCACGTGTTGCTGAGCCCGAAGCTCTTAGTGGAACCACAAGGTCACAGAGCACCTCAGGAGCCTGGTTATGTAGACATTTATAAATAAGTTTAAGATTAGCAAATTTAATGTGATGATCAAAACCTAACATATTTAATTTCGTGAGAACATGGCAATGATGCGATCTTATTGGTTTCCTGTCCAAAATTTTAATTGTTCGATTGTATATCATCATAAGAGGCTTGGTTATTGTAGCTGCTGCTTGTGACCAAGAAGTTACACAATAACTTAAATGTGAAAAGATCATAAAGTGCATGAAACTATTTGAAGCATGGAATGGTAGGCAGTCTCTAATAAGTCTAAATGTATGTAAGTTTGCTTTTGCAACCCTGCTCACCAACGTGTTTCTCAAATTTTAGGTGGGAATCTAATACAAGGCCGAGATATTTTACCTCTGAGACCTGTTCAATACGTTGCCCATAAATCTGTAGATCTAACTGATTAGCTTCTATTGAGGGCCGAGCCCTGGACGAAAAGCAAACTGACACAGTTTTCTTGACATTGAGTGTAAGACATGATTTTTCAAACCATTCTGCTATACTGTAAATGATATGACAGCTGTGTGGAAACTGACAGAGTAGTTTTACCAGAAACATATATAACTGTATCATCTGCATACATCTGAAAACCTGCTCCAAGACATGATTGTGGTAAGTCATTTATATATAGACTAAAAAGAAGTGGACCAAGAACAGAACCTTGTGGGACTCCCGTTTGAATCTTTAAAAAAGATGATTTCTCATTATTAATAATAACACATTGTTCACGGTTGGAAAGGTAAGATTGAAACCACTGTAAAGTTTTGTCACTCTGAACCTCTTGATGATTTTGCATTATGGTTTATAAACACTTGACTATATTTGTCAAAAAGAATGTGTGTTGTTAAATGATCAACACCAGATCCTGGTCTGATATTAGTTAGGTCAGTCTCAGTGTCAGGGATGCAAACACGTGTATGGTGAAAAAGAGAGAGCTACTCGAAGTCGAAAAAAAATGCGACAGTGTAATATCATATAACAATGTGACCAGGGCTTTCCACAAGAATATGGAGCAGCCAGCCAGTGGGGAAAGTAGCCAGCTTGGGGGGTCCGGGGACATGCCCCCCTGGAGAAAATGTTTGGCCGTAAAAGCCCAAATTTAGTGATCTCTGGCACATCCTAATGCAACTAGTCCATCATATACTCTGATACTTGATCATATATTACTGCAGGAAGTTCAATTACATCATATTTTATTTTTAAAACATGACATTAGTTTGCAATGGCAAGAAATACAAAAGCGTTCTAGGACATTTTAAACTGTAGAATTACAGTGTGAGGCTGATCGGCAGAGCCTACATTTTACTCATGACACAGGCCTGTTACTTTGACAACATTGCTTGTTTTAGTGTGTGTTTGTAATTCATCTTAGAGGTGGCTCTGCTGTAAAAAGCGCACTGTAAATAAAGATCATTCATTCATTTATTCATTGATTAAGCCCATAAATGTCTGTGGGGGGGACTGACACAGACAGATAAGCAAATCTATCTATCATCATGCTCGCATTGTCCTGAAGCAGAGGCTAGTGGTCGTAAAATGTAACGCATAGCGAATTGCAACTTGTTAATTTAAACGATTTCATTAGAATCAAAAATGAATATAATAAAGCAGCATGTACAATAACATTAGCTAAAATGACACAACATACATAACCTACAGAGCTAAGGATGTTAAAAGTCCAAACCATATAAATTCAGCCAACAGAAAAAAGCGAATGTCCTTTAACTCAGGTGATCTCACCACTCGCCGCTCAAAATGAGCCACAGTGCAGGGAGAGAGTGGTGTGTTCACAGACAAACTTCCAAGCGTTTGCTCGGTCCAGCAAGACTAGAGTAATCAACCACGTAACTAGTGATGTGATGTGATGGGAGGTCCTCACAACACATCCTGACAGAGTAAAATTTCTTGCTCAATGCAGTTCACTCATGAGCGTGACAGAAATACACAGCAGGACTCTCAGTACATCAGTTACTGTCTTCACTGTTATCAGCAGGGCTGCTGGTACAGACTGTGAACCAACAGTCTACAGCTTGTCAGTGTGACAGAGAAACAGTGTGTGAGCTCTTGTTGTCTGTTCATACCTGAGAGTGTCCAGTCTCCAGTGTGGATCCTCCAGTCCAGCAGACAGCAGCTTCACTCCTGACTCTCCTGGATGATTGTAGCTCAGGTCCAGCTCTCTCAGATGGGAGGGGTTGAATCTCAGAGCTGAAGCCAGAGAAGCACAGCCTTCCTCTGTGATCAGACAGCCAGACAGCCTGGAGAAACAAACACAGAATGATATTTCATTTATTTCCATCTATTCTTTCCTTGTCAGTGTGAATTCCCTGATTAAAATAACTAAATGTTAAAATTTCTCATCAGTCTGTGGAAAAAATATCTGGCTCTTTAACTGCTAGATGTTCCACTTTCTTCACCAGCTAGTCTCTAACTGTATCTTTCTGCTGTATGCTGCTGGGCAGGTAGTGTACAGTGGGTTTACAGAGCTTGTTTGATGAAAACAGCTGCCTGCTGCTGCTGAAAAAGGTGCTGATGAGAGCTGTGAGACTGAATCAAAACAGTTGTGGGTTGTAAAAACAAAACAATGAACTGTTGTCTTTATTCCAGTGTGGATCTGTCTCAACTCCTCCATCATACTTGACATTCTTCAGTTTGGACTGAACCACCAGGAAGTGGATGTACATCTCAGTCAGGGTCTTGGGCAGCTCTCCTCCCTCTCTGGTCTTCAACACATCCTCCAGAACTGTAGCAGTGATCCAGCAGAAGACTGGGATGTGGCACATGATGTGGAGGCTTTGTGATGTCTTGATGTGGGAGATGATTCTGCTGGCCTGCTCCTCATCTCTGAATCTCTTCCTGAAGTACTCCTCCTTCTGTGGGTCAGTGAACCCTCTGACCTCTGTCACCATGTCAACACACTCAGGAGGGATCTGGTTGGCTGCTGCAGGTCGTGTGGTTATCCAGAGGCGAGCAGAGGGCAGCAGGTTCCCCCTGATGAGGTTCGTCAGCAGCACATCCACTGAGGTGGACATCAGTCAGGATCTCATTGTTGTGGAAGTCCAGAGGAAGTCGACACTCATCCAGACCATCAAAGATGAACACAACCTGGAACTCTTCAAACCTGCAGATTCCTGCTTCTTTGGTTTCAGTAAAGAAGTGATGAACAAGTTCTGCCAAGCTGTACTTTTTCTCTTTCAGCACATTCAGCTCTCTGAAAGTGAATGGAAATGTGAACTGTATGTCCTGGTTGTCTTTGTCTTCAGCTCAGTCCAGAGTGAACTTCTGTGTTAAGACTGTTTTCCCAATGCCAGCCACTCCCTTTGTCATGACTGTTCTGATTGGTTCATCTCTTCCAGGTGAGGGTTTAAAGATGTCTTCTTGTTTGATTGTTGTTTCTTGTCTGTCTGGTTTCCTGGATGCTCTGTGTAGATCTGATTCAGAAGGGTTGGGTTTCCTGCTTTAGCAATCCCCTCAAACACACACTGGAACTTCTTCTGCAGGTTAGATTTGAGGTGACGCCGACAAACTGCAGCAACAGTTCCTGAAAACACAACAAATAAGATCAGTGAGTGGATGTTAGTGTCAAAATGAGAAAGGTCGAGTGTGGAAAATCCTCTTACCGCTCTGCAGACAGTCAGCCAGCTCCTCCTGCTTCATTCTCCTCAGGAAGTGCAGTGTGATCTTCAGAAATGCCTCTCTGCTGCTCCTCCTCTGCTCCTTCTCCTCACCATCCAATACTTCCTTATTCACACTCTGTCTCTCTGAGCATTCTGGGTAATCTGGACTCAGAACCTTCTGGAACTTCTTCAGCTCGTTCTTCACAAAGGTAACAATGTTTTCCTCAAGATGCTGGAAAAGAATTAAACCTAAAATGTAAGATTATATTTTTAACTTTATTTGCAGTTGAAGTAAAAGGTGTTGGGCATTTACACACCATAAATATGGAGTCCAGGTCTGTTGGACGCTGCTGGACAGACTGACCACCAGGAACCTCAGAACCTTTTTGATGCTGAACTCTGGTGAGAAAACAAGTGTGATGTTTTCCAAATATCAACACATACGCATGGTTGTGTTACAGGCTCAGAATGAAACTTACTCAGGTCCAGACTGGTGCAACACATTTAATTACTTCTCACAATTAAAACACTGAGTACAAAAACATGTACATGTGTTCAATGTACCCAAACTCAATAACTTTTTCTCTACAAAAGTGCAAAAACCACATTAAACATATACAACAATAAATATATTTTCACACCTGTATGAGTACAACTCTGTATGTTCCACACAAATCTGCTATTAACTGTTTTACAGGTTCAAAACCTCGTATTACCTGTTTAACTGCATTTACTGGTTGACTGAGGTAGTCTAGCTAACCCTGTTACCTGTTTATCTCTGCTAGGGGTGGAAATCATGAAAATGGGCAAATACTCAGGTTAGGGTAGGGATAGGGAGGAGCAACAATGCTGTAACATTTGATGACTGATATGTAAAGTTATGAACCTTCGCTAAAATAAATTCACTCAGTCAACATCCACAAAACGTTATCAGAATGTTTCAGTCAGAACGTTTCAGCTCTGCAACCATAAAACATTACAGGAGTGCTCTTTGAAATGATAAACTTAAGTAAAATGTTGTGTGAATGTTATAAATGAAACGTTCCTCCAACAACAACATTGTTAGAACTTGTACAGAACATGATGCAGTGTTATGGGAATGTTTCCTGCTAGCTGGGACTATGTTGACTTACTGAGTCTCTGAAGGACGTTGTCCTTTAAACACTGAAGGATGATCCATGTTTGCTATTTTCAGGAGCAAAATTACAAACTCATCTGGTTTAAATTCTTACCTTTCTTCAGCAGACTGGTGTCCATCTCTGAAGCTAATAGGTTTAATCATGGACCAGTCACTCTTCATGGACACACAGCTGGGAACAGGAGAGTCTGCTCTCTGCTGGTGAACCCTGATAGAAACAGACAGTCAGACCAGTGAACATAACAAACCTTCAACTACAAGTTTATAGTCTATTATCAAAAAAAAAAAACTTTACTGTTGAACTTTTTCAGCTCTTCACTGTGGCTCACTGTGTTACCATGGCAACCACAAGTTCACATACCGTGCTGATCGAACAGTTTGCAGTAGAAAAATAAACGTGTCAGTGAAACTTATTCTTACTTATTGGTCAATATTAGTTTTTTGTTATACAGTCGTTCCCTCTTCTTTTTTAGTGCATTTTAATATTTTAACTGTTAAATTTTCTGCTCGTTTCTGTTGTAAAACACATTGAGCTGCATGTAATGTATGAAAGGTGCAATATAATTAAAGCTTACCATTACTATTAATATTACTAACATATATGTTGATACCAATATATCTGTAAAAAGCTCAAACCAGCCAATAAAAGCAGCCCTGCTGATGTATCAGTCGGGCTCTAATAGAAAATATGTTAATTTCTATTAAAACAGGACTGGAGCAACATCAACTTCAGAGTTTGATTTTTCACTTTGGGACTTTAAACAATGTTCATAATATCAGTTAGCTAAACTGGTTCTATTAATCATGACATGTTGCTGATCATTCCTTCTGTTTTAAGCTACAACCCTTTTTAAAATGAGACATGATGAGAGGAGGTGGAGAACATTACAGGAGTGTTCTTTGAAATGATGAACATTAGTAAAATGTTGTGAGATTGTTATAAATGAAACGTCCCTCCAACAACAACATTGTTAGAACTTGTACAGAACATGATGCAGTGTTATGGGAATGTTCCTTGCTAGCTGGGACTATGTTGACTTACTGAGTCTGTGAAGGACGTTGTCCTTTAAACTTTAAAGGTAGATCCTTGGACCGGTGGCTCTTGATGGACACACAGCTGGGTCCAGGTCCAGGAGAGTCTCGTCTCTGCTGCTGCTCTGGGCTTCAACACAACACACACAGAGCTTTGACTGTGAATAATGATGGTGGAGTGATCTGAGAGCTGAGCTCTGACATGGAGAAGAGTCCTGGACAGTTAGAGGTCCTCATCTCACCTTTGAGCTTTGGTCTGGCTGTCATGTTCCCCACACAGAGTGGTTTTAGAGGGAGGGACTCCCTCCTCTGTCTCCTCACACTGGTTCATAGCAGAGCCCACACCTTCACACAGACACAACAACATGCTGTCAGAGCTCACACATTATTTATCATCATTCCTCTCAGTCACATGACCAACATACAGAGCTCTGACTGGACCAGTTTTTTGACCCAGTTTAAACCCCCAGTACAAAACACATATACCCCTCATCCCACCCCCCAACCTCTACACATGTAATACACACACACACACCTCACATTTATTCTATGTCCTGTATTCTCTCCCAGAGTCCTCCCATCCCTTCCCAGCCATGCCACAGTTGTTTTTAATGTTATAAGGCCTCATAAATGCATTTCCATACCTCATTAAATTGTTTTGTTTTATTATTATCCTCAGACAATGTTTTTTCTATGGTCAAATAATATCTCATCAGTTCTTTCCAAATATGTAACGAAGGGGCTTCCTGTTTTTTCCAGTGTTTTAAAATAAGCTTCTTATAAACAAGGGAGGAAAACATAATCTGCCGTCCTGTCTGACGGTTTGGCATTCTGAAAAATACACAGCTCAGCTGAAAATTGAATTTTTGTATCAATTGTAGTATCAGATATCCATTCCTGGATTTCGTTCCACACCTTGTTCACCTTTGTACAAAGCCAGAAGGAGTGCATAAGGGAGTCTTGGGAATCACACTTCCCACACTGATCACAGGAATCTGGATAAAACTTGCAAATTTTATCTCTAGTGTAGTATATTCTTGTCATCAGTTTATATTGTATTAACCGTAAATTTTCATTTGTGGTGATGCTGTTAGTGAGGTATAAGCATTTCTTCCATTGTGTGTTAGCACCTTTAAACTGGATCGTTGATCCATTTATCATTTGCACTGAGTAGTGTTTAGATTGTTCCTGCAGCAGCAGGTCATATATTCTACCAATTCATTTTTCCTTTTTTCCGTCTTTAAACAGAACTTCATCAAGAGGTCCTTGCGCCACATCATAGTGTAGGTCAAAATTTTCAGTAATCCAGTTTTTTAATTGTAAATATCTAAAAAATCCTTGATTTGTCAATGTGAATTTATTCTGAAGTTCTGTAAGTGACTGAACCTTATTATTCATAATTACATCTGATAGTTGATTAATTCCCCTTTTACTCCATATACTCCAATTAAGCTCCACACCTTGGAGTTTTGTTGATGAATTATTCCAAATCTTTGTATTTCCAGGGATACTAAATTGCACTTTTGAATTTTGTTCCATGATTTTAATCTGCTATTTATAACAAAGTTGGATACCTTTATCTTGTGTTTCGTAAACAGAGATGTGAATAGGTTATGAGGCTTTAATTTCAATATTTATCCAGGGTTCTTCTGCCGTATTATTGATTATACGATCTATATAAAACATCTGTGAGGCACAGTAATCCAGTTCTAGGTTTGGAAATTTAAGACCTCCTTCTGCTCTTGTATTTTGAAGAAGATTTCTACTCAGCCTGTGTGCTTTATTTGACCAGACGAAGGAGCTGATTAAAACATTTAGTCTTAAAAATAATTGTTTTGGAGGAATTAAAGGTATAGTTTGGAAAATAAAGAGAACATTAGGTAGCCATATAATTTTAAACAAATGTATCCTTCCAATTAAGTTTATGGGTAGGTCTCACCATTTATTAATACTACTTTTCAGTTCCTTAATTAGCGAAAGAAAGTTATCTTTGTATAATTGTGTTTTTTCTGAACTTATAATGCATCCTAGATATTTTATCTTTTTTTTCCACTGAAAGTTCTCAAAATCTTCTCGAATGTTACCAGAACCTTTATTAATTTACATCAGTTCAGTTTTTTCAATGTTCATCTTATAACCTGATATTTTGGAAAAATCCTCTACGATCTCCATTACCTTTGGAAGAGATGTTTCAATATTAGTTAAGTATAACATCAAATCATCAGCAAATAAACTCAGTTTATATTTTTCTTTGTCTACGCTTATACCACTCACTTCCTCTGTCTGTCTAATTTTCTGGGCCAAAGGTTCGATTGCCAATGCAAATAAAGAAGGAGATAACGGGTATCCTTGTCTAGTGCCTCTTTTTAATCTATTTCAGATAACAGTCCATTAGTATAAATCTGTGCTGTTGGTGACTTATACATTGTCTTTATCATGGATGTCGTAAGGTCCATTTTAGGGGGGCTTTTAATATTCCTAAGCCCCCCTATAATTTTGGGTAGAATTTTTTTTTCAATATTTAAAATTAGTGCAGACATGCACTTAACACGAACCAGCAAGAAAACGAGTCAAACTATAATAAGCATAAAAGTTCGTTTATTGAATAAAATTATCGTTATGATTCCCAGCCCTCATTGGCTACTAGCTAGGTAGGCGGGCATATGTTTCCAAGCTGGATCAAATGTTATTGCTCGCTTTAACGTTCCTGGGGGGTATTCCAAGTAGGTGGTTAAATCAAAAACCTGGGTAAATTAAGCTAGTGGGAGTGGTAAACCTCCTAATAGAGTAGCCTGCTTGCTTTGTGTAGTTAGGAGAATGAGGACTCCAGGCTCTTCTATTACCAGGTTTACCGCTACCTCCGTCTTAACTTACCCAGGTTTGCCACTTAACCACCTATTTGGAATACCCCCCTGGGGCCGGCAGAGTTGTTCGCAGTGAATAACAGCCTACACCAGATTGTAAGTTGATGTCATTGTTAATTGCTTAACGTTACCTACGTTTACCTATGGGGGAGAAAAGGCGATATTGTACTTGATTAACATTGATTTTGGCAGCTAAATGCAACGCTATGGAAAATGCAACCATCATGAACAACCAAATTTAGGCTATATTAGGCTAACAGCTGTCCATATTCTGTCCCATTTCTCTAGTAGGCTATTTCAACACAACATCAGTAGCCTAATGTTAATTATTGTGAGTGAAAACTAAATGGCATAGTAGCATTAGTTTTGGCATGAGAAAATTTAAACTGTCTTTCAATTCATTGGCTAGATGGACATAAGAAGATGTTTTAAGAGAGTGAGTGAGGAGCAGGAGCAGGGAGCTGATGCTGAGGAGGTCTGCGTGATCGAGGTCAGTAAAGGTCTACAGAGAAAACAGGAGCGAGTCCAATGCACCGTTATGAACGAGGTGTTTGGCCGCAACATAGTGCAACGCTTTCCTCGAGTTAAAAATGATCAAATGTTGCAAATGTCACATATAAGCTGAATCGGAACCGTAGGAAAAGTTTCAAAACGTTGTGACCGCTGAACTTGGCCAAGAGTGAAAAGTCGAAAAGAAAGTAATCCCCATATTTATATGCATTTAATCAAGCTTGGATAAAAAAACAAAACAAACAGCAAGTGATGGCCCACGTGTAATGCATCTCAAACTCGACCTAGGTGTTTTTTTCCCCTAAGGAGTTGTCTTATATTCATGCCCTTTATGCCCTTATTTCATATTTAATT
>VMKM01003398.1:0-37797 GCA_008360985.2 Macquaria ambigua | reverse complement strand
TGTTGGTTTGGACATCAGGGCTCTGTGGCGTGATGTTGCTCCACACGTGTATGTGCTGACATTTAACACAGTTTATCTTGTAGTTCTTTAATTTAACTGTAGCATCATATACCATCACTTTACATCTTTTCTTTACCCCCCACCCTTTTTTAAATGTAACGCAGTAACGTTTACTCAGAGTACATTTTAACTGAGATATTTCTTTACTTTTATTTAAGTACATTTTTACTTGAGTAAAATGTGTTTAAAGTAACAGTACTTTTACCTGAGTACAATATTGTAGTACTCTTTCCATCCCTGGTTTTCTGTCAGTTAGTCATGAATGTGAAAGCAATCTGAGTCTGAATCAATGGTGGACTCCGTCACTAACAGTGCAAACTACTGCACAGAGAGACAATTACTGAATATAAAGACACTGATTGGATGTTGCAGGTGTGTGTGTGTGTGGGGGGGTGATGTTGGTGTGTGTGTGTGTGTGGGGGGGGGGTCCAATACAAATATTTGAATAATAACACATCATGTGTAAAGCAGAGTCCTACCTGAGCTCCACAGCAACAGCACCAACAGGTGATCCATGTCCAGGTAGACCCGAGCGTCTCTCTGCCCGTCTGTCTCTCTGCCCGTCTGTCTGCGCTCTGCTCTGATCATCACATGTGCTGTCCTCAGTGTATATCTGCGTACAGGAAGAGGTGGAGCTTTACTGGAACATATCTCATGTTGTTGTCTTTAGTTTACAGTGAAGAGTCCTCGTCTGACTGCGTCTCTGTCACAGGATCAGGTTTTTCTGTCGGCCATGTTTACAGTTTGACCAGTGGATCAGACCGTTTTCATACTGGTGTCCAGTCTGAGACCAGTTCTCACTTTGGGCCGACACACACATCTGTGTGTTTAGTCTCTTTTCTGCACAGCAGCAGTATTTAACTACAGTAGGACAAAGAGTTAAAGTGTCTTTAACATCAGGGCCTGATAGTGTTGTGGAAGTGAGAGAGTGTCATTATATTTATTATATTTATTAGACTAGAAAACTTACCTGGACAAGCGACACAAAGGTGAGATTTCTGGTTTCAAATTGTATTTTTCAGTTTTAGAAGAGAGAAGACTTCAGTGATGAAGACGAGCTGGTTGTTTTGTTGAATGTTGGTCTGGTTAACTTCTCACCTCCCATAAAGAGCAGCTCACAGCTGCTTCCCTGAGCTTTTCTATGGGAACCATCCAGGACTGTCTCCATGCAGTGGATGAGACAGAACCAAGGCCGCCCTCAGATGTGTCAGCCTGATGAAAACACATCACATGTTTGACTCAGGGTTCCCCAATTAGTTTTCCCCAAGGGCCAAATTATGTCAAGCATGCCAAGCCAAGGGCCAAAACGTCAGGAGTTGTTTCCATTGTGCCACTAAAAGTTGTTTTATTTGCAGATGATGTTATTGCTGTTATTACCATTATCATCATCAACAACCTATCTGCATCTTTTTCAGATTCGTGGATATGTGAAAAAGTTCCTGTTAGTTCTGTTTACATTGTTCCTGC
The DNA here is from genome assembly GCA_008360985.2 of Macquaria ambigua. Lineage (NCBI taxonomy): Eukaryota > Metazoa > Chordata > Actinopteri > Centrarchiformes > Percichthyidae > Macquaria > Macquaria ambigua. The sequence continues at coordinate 36,270 of VMKM01003398.1, read as the reverse complement.
ATCAAAGTCAGCACACTGAAACTCTTTCTATTGTGTAAACATGAACATGCACATGAGTGATCATACATTCAGTTTCGTATTGCAAAGTCATTCCCTCTTGTTCTTTGTCTTTTTCATGGAGCAGTTCTTTGATGATGTCCAGGCATAATTTGAATGTGAAAATTTGTCCCTTAAGTGGTCCCATCGTAAACTCTGGATCAGGTTTATCACCTTTGGTCCTCGTAAACTGCAGTAAAAGGTCCTCGACCAGGGGTCATGTGAAAAGGAAGGTTAAAGAAACTTCACAGTTATCTGTTGGTCACCGCTACAGCTCTCACACTGATCAACTTTAATTTGATTAGAAGCAGCAAACAGATTACAGATTATAGGACTGTGGTTCTGTTACCATGACAACCAGCGCAGGCCGAGCTGTTATCAGATTAATGCGGTCAGTGTCTTCTCGTCATATCTGGTGTTGACATCAGCAGAGAGTCATTCAGAGGAGTCTGAATTACAGCTGCAACTGACGATTATGTTAATAGTTGACGAATCAATCGATGGTGTTTTTGAAGTAATCAATCAGTGAGTCCATGAAACATCAGTAAACAGTGAGACGTGCAGTAGAGTCTGTCAGAGTCCAAGGTGACGTCTTGTCTCAGAGCTGTCCACTCCTGTTGGATTCCTTCTGACTTCTGAATTCAAACAGAAACTGCTGATCAGAAATCCTGCAGGATCATGTTTGAGTGTTTCAGTGTGTCGTCTCCTTGGTAACTGCAGTCTGTGTGTAGCTGCTACTTGTTTGGTTGTTTGGGTGTTTCGCTTCACTGACAGTCATGTTTCCATGTTTCTGTTGTTTGACTTGAATTAGTCCTTCATGAAGCTGCAGGATGTTTGAAGCTCTGCTGCTTTCTTTATTAATATCAGCTGATATTTTATTGACCTGTTTGCTCATTTTTCAATATCTGCTTTTTATTTGGAAATTGATCTGAAGCTGTGAATCTGTTTGTGTTGTTTTTAGGTGCATTGACCCTATCAGTCCCGCCCACTGTTTAAGTGAGGCTTGGGCACGAATCTATTGGTCTATCTTGCTGTCAATCAACAGATCAATATCTCTGATCTCTCTGAGGTTGTAACCCCTCCCTGTGTGTTGCTATGGCGATCCAAACAACATGTGGGCATCACAGTTTGCTTGTTTCTCCTTCAAGGTGTTGGAGGCTGCAAAGGGTTCACTGAATAGTTTCCTGTTATTTATTAGTTCTGGTGATTTTTGTTATTTTAGTTTTTTGCTATTTTCCTGATTTTTATGAATTTACCTTTTATTTTTATTTTTTTTAATGTATTATTATCCTCACAGAGTTAAGACAGGACTTAAAATCTAGACCTCCTGCATATTAACTGTTGTCATGGAAATGGTTAGAGAGGTGGGAGGGACAGTGTTCTTCAATATTTAAACCAAGAGCATGTTGTCATTTACATTTATGATGTAAATTCATATGATTGGCTTTAGAAGTCAAATATTTCAGTGCTATAAATTCAGTGGTATTTATATTCCACATTAAGTATTCAGTAGTTGTTATATATCAGAATTAGGTGTTCAGTTGCTGATAAGATTCAAATCCTTCAGTCTTTCTTTGCTTAAACAATAAATGTATATCCTATTTAAAGTAGAAGGTTATTAGACTTTACTGTCTGCACACAGCGATGATGATGGAAACACACCGTGGGGAAATAATTAATTCAGTTCAGCTCTCTTGGAAACATTTATCCTAAATATACATGAAATCCATTGTATGGCGATAACAAACCATCAGATCCAGTAAACCTGTTAATTGTTAGAGAAGCAGGCTGGTTTGAATAAGAACTTCCTGTTTAGTGTAATTACACTATTGTTCCACAAGAGGGAGTTATGAGACAAATGATGTTAAAAAACTGTTTCCTGTTTGTGGATCATAGACGACAGTAGACGCAGAGTCTCTAACTTATCAAATAGTTTGTGAAAAGGTGCAGCTACTGTTTGTTTTTGCAGTAACATCTGCAGCTCTGTGTCTGAGCATCGCAGTTACTCTTTACATGTCTGTTTATTTCTCTGGGAGTTGATGTGATCAGTGCTCGATGTCTCAGGTCTGTGTTTCAAAGTCTTAAAATAAAGCAGACTAGTCTCAGTCTGATCTCTGATCAGCTCTGAGTGTCTTCATGAAGCAGCTCTCTGATCTGAAGCAGAGCAACGTGGTTCAAAGTGAAACCTGCTGGTCCTTGACTTCAGTAAAAGTATTTATACCGCTCTGTAAAAATACTCTGTTACAAGTAAAAGTCCTGCATTCAAGAAAAGTACAAGTAAGCAGTATTTACTCAAGCCACTTTAACTTAAGTAAACATTTTGAATGGAGGAGCTTAACTTGTAGTATTTTCTACTGTGTATTGCTACTTTTACTTCAGTAAAATATCTTATTACTATAATAAGAGTAAAACCTGTAGCAGTTATTTCTGCCTCTGTGGGGTTTCTGTGTCCTACTTTGACAAATGCTGATCTCTGTGGAGAAGAAACCTTCAAAGAGTTAAATGCAAAAATATTCCAGTCAGATCCTGACGTGTCAGTGCTGTTCTATAAGTGACCACAGGGGGGCGCCTTTGTACCGCTGTCTGTTCAGTCCAGAGTCTTCGAGCTGAACCTGATTCACAGTAACAACCTGTCCATCCTCAAACTGTCTCTCTCTGTCCCACAACAACGAGCTCATAGTTAAAGCTTTTTAACCTCATTAATAATTGAATTGCAGCAGCTTGTAGAGCTCAGCCTCAGTTCTTGTTACTATAAAAGGTCATTAATCCACAGAGTAAATCAGCTGTACACAGAACGAACATGTGTGGAAAAGATTATATTGTGACTGAAGTTTTAAGAAAAGAAGGCAGTTTGGGCAGTGCAGGTGATTTTTATTTATTAAAGATATTTATATTTATTCTGTACAGTCAGTATTCAGTTCATATTGATAGAAAACAGAGGATCTTTTCCTGATGATCATTAATCGATTACTTGTTTTACGTTTGCAGCAGCAAATAACAGAGCGGACAGAAAACCAGCGGGCTCCTGTAGATTCATCCAGATTTCTTTTGTTACACTGTGAATAAGAAACTGTAGGAGCTAATCAGACACTCAGGTGTCCACCTGCAGTCCTGGTCCTGCTCCACCTGTCCTCAGAGACCAGGTCAGCAGGTTGGTCAGGTGAGTGTTGGTGGGAGCTGCAGGACACCGACTGGTTTGAGTAATACAGTTTGTTTGTGTTCATATTTTTCTGGACATCATGTCTGAGAGCTTCAGTGCTGCATCTTCACATAATAATAATAATAATAATAATAATAATAAGTTAAATCAATAATAAATGAATTAGGAAGTAGTATTTAACTGTCACTACTACAATGTTTCAGCACTGATGAGATGATCACATGTTTTGTTTGTAAAGGAACCTTCAGCTGTTGAATAAATGTTGTGAAGTACAAGTATAGCATAAAATTAAAATACTCTAGTACAAATACAAGTACCTCAAAACTGTACTTAAGTACAGTACTGGAGTAAATGTACTTTCCGTGAGTAGATTGATACTTAGTGTATTTTCTAGACAGAGTATTTAATCCCATTGAGAAACTGCTTAGAAAGAAACTCAGATAAGATAGAAAATAATAAAAACATTTAAAAACTGCGAGCGCTCAGGTCTGATATTCCTGTTTCTAACATCACGTCATCAGATCACATCCGCCTGTGAAAACGATCAATCAGCTGATGTTGCATTCAAGGTCAAATTATCATTTAAAAAAAAAATCCAAATAAACTTTTCATGCGTCCTGATAAAATCTTCTTTTCAGCTGAATTAAAGTGAAGTTTTATTTATACAAAATCACAAATTTAATCTTTAAATTACGACCGTCTGCCAACATGCAGCTCCTCCCGTCCTCAGATCTCGTTCTGGATAATAAAAAACTCCCAAAAAGGTTAAAAGTGAAAAACCTAAGCTGAGTTCAACAACGCTGCTGATCAGAGCTTCTTGTTCAACACTAACACGTGGCAGCAAGTTTTAGACTCAATATGTTTAAATTAGTTCAACTTTTAGGCCGCAAAAATAGTAAAGAAATAAAGACTGAAGTGTTTTCCTGAAGAAGCTTTGAAACATGAATCCTGACTCTGCCTCCAGCTGAGTATTTGAAGAGATGAAACCTGAATATACAACATACATGTACTGCGAAAAATACACATTTGAGTACAGTCTGAGTCAGATGTTGTTCTTCATCTTTTTGTGACTTGAAACGGGGCCATATAAAATCAGCGCCCCCCCCTCCACTCTCAGGCTGCACAGGTAAATTCTCCTGCATCACCTGAAGCCTCACAGTCAACACTGACGGGGCTAACCGAGCTAGCACCGCCGATAGCAAGCTAACATGCTAGCATGTTTACTTCTGGCTGTGAGCTGTTAGGATGTCAGCTGACAGACCACAAGGTTGTTTTTATAAGTTTTTATTTTAACAAAAGGTATATTGGACATATTTTAGTAAGAATGTAATTTTGAAAATGATGTTTTTGTCTTAATAATGAATAATGAACAGCAGTCAGTTGTGCCTCTTCATTATGTTTCTGATGTTTCGCTGTGAAGCTGCTGAAGTCCGACAGTTTAAAGATATCAGATTATGTTTTCATTATTATTCTTAATGGATGTAATGTTTTATTTTGGAGGGAGGTGGGGGTGTTGCATTGATCAGATCACAACTTGTCAAAAGTTAATAGAAGCGAAAGAATGAAGAAACGCGTCTTTATTGCATTATTGTCTTTTTTTTACCTATTTTTTTAAGAACAGGTGTGTTCAGTTCTTCTTCACTGTTTTCCTTCAAGCTAACAAGCTAACGAAGCTAATGAAGCTAACCACCACACACACACACACACACACACAAATACACGAGTACACGCAGTACACAGTATAGTACACAGTACAGAATATTTAGTGTGTCAGTGTTTGTTGTCTGCAGAGATTTTGTGTTTTCAAAAATAAAAATAAAATAATAATAATAAACTTCATCTGGAAAACACCCCCCCCCAAACGTTTCTCTGCAGTCTGAGTTTTGTTGATGTGTAAAAATGAATAAAAGACACAAATATGATGAAAAGAGATTATTGATAATAAAGTTAAAGATAATAAAATTGATTGAAGGGCAGAAAATCAACGTATTTGCTGATGATGCTGCTGTTTACTTGTTTACAGGTTGAATATTAGTGAAGAACAAACTTTAATTTAATTTTAATTGTAGAAATATTAAAGTTGTGTTTAATTTGTTTAGTTTAAGGCCTTAAACCTTTAAAGCGAAACCTCATTAAAGTGTCCCAACATTTGAATTACTGGACCTTTAATAATCATTTCTTTTACTCAACAACTTGATTATTTCCTCTTTAACCTTGTTAAAACTTTAAACTTTAAACTTAATCTTGTTTGATGAACAGATTTAATTTCTGTATCATCACGTTTCTCACTTTTTAATCCACATTCTTCTTTACGAAGTAAATATTAGATATAAATATTATTTCTCCTCTGATGGTGACTCATCCAGCAAATCAGAGACGAGCTGCTGAGCCAATCAGGAGGCCCTCCTAAATCCAGACGGCCTACGTCACCGTCAGGTCATCCAATCGGGACAGAGACACCCCCTCTGCTCTCCGTTTCCTCCTCTCAAAGTTTGGACTTTGAGCTAATAGACAGGAGGACCAGATGATCATGTTTTATTATCTAACAGAACTTCTTGAACTCAGCAGAGAAACGGGCTTTTTATCGTCCTGGTCTGGAAGTGGAGCCGCATCCGGGTCTGTCTGCGGGGGAAACTGACTTCTTTCTAGTGCTTTTCTTGCAAGTTGAAGATTTGGGATTTTGCTGTCGGATCGAGTGTGAGATGGGCTTTGAATGTGACTCCAGAGAAGAGCGGGTTTTTGTTTAGTTGTAGTCTGGACTCTGTCAGGTGCGCAGGGCCCTAAAGACCCAGAGAAACCTGCTCCAGTCCTCCCGGATCCTCCACAGAAGTGGTAATGTTAGCGGTGGGTCAGATGGACGGGTCCCGACAGAGCGCCTTCCTCCTCAGCACCCCCCCTTTAGCAGCTCTGCACAGCATGACCGAGATGAAAACCCCTCTGTACCCGGCTTACCCGCTCTCCTCCAGCGGCCCCAACTCCTCTACCTCACCGGCCACCACCTCTCCTAACCCGGGCGGCATGGCTGTGTCCTCCCCGGGGATCAAAAGCTCCACAGGGCTGTCCTCGGGACTCGGCTCCCCGCAGCTGTGCTCCTCCGCCACCCCTCACGGAATAAACGACATCCTCAGCCGGCCCACCTCCGGCGCCACAGTCGCTGTGGCCGCCGCCGCCTCCTCCTCGGCAGGGATTCTGTCAGGGCTGCCCCGGTTCAGCAGCCTCAGCCCCCCGCCGCCTCCCGGACTTTACTTCAGCCCCAGCGCCGCGGCGGTGGCGGTGGCCCGGTACCCGAAGCCCCTGGCGGACCTCCCGGGCAGGACGCCGATCTTCTGGCCGGGAGTCATGCAGAGTCCGCACTGGAGGGACGCCAGATTTGCGTGTTCGCCCCGTAAGTGTGTGCGGTGTCATGGAACAATTATTCTTTTTAAAGGCTGTTTAATTCTCTCAGAACACAATTAATAATAATTCTATTAGAATAAAAATAAATAAAAACAGGCCTGTTGAGATCAGATTCTCTGGTTTTGTTCCATAAAGTGTAGAGTGAAAAATAATAAATAAATAAATCTCACTTGTCTGCTGCAGTTTTCATGCGTTGATTTTGTTGTTATTGCAGATCATAATTCCGTGTTACTGGACAAAGATGGGAAAAGAAAACACACGCGACCCACGTTTTCTGGACAACAAATATTCGCGCTGGAAAAGACTTTTGAACAGACTAAATATCTGGCGGGGCCGGAGAGAGCGCGGCTGGCTTACTCTCTGGGAATGACCGAGAGCCAAGTCAAGGTAAACTGCACTGAAAACAACACAAGAGCATACAACTTCAGGTTCTTCCCTTCATGCATTTTACTTTTTAAAATCTGTTTTCTCCACATTGAAAAAAAAGCAAATTATGTTTTAATTTATTGGATAAAATGCTAATTAATAAATAATCTAATTTTCAGGTTAAACCCTATTTTTCACACTTTTTGGGACAGATCTGGTTCATGTTTTCTGTTTGTCTTTCAGCCTAAATTAACGCACTTTTCAAAAACTGTGATTTTTAAAATGTCAGAGGCCTTTCTGTCATTTGAACACGAGCTTCATTTAATCCTCAGTTGCTCCCATAATGCATCATGTTTATATCTTTATGTATTTTTCTGTGTATTGTTCATCTTTTGTGCAGCACGTTGTTTTGCATGTTTTATGTGAAATTCGCTGTAGAAATAACAGTTGAATTATTATTTATCCTAAATCATTATTACTATATTTATGTTAATGGAGAACAGTTCCCAGCCTTTATCTCTGGAGCATGAAATAAAAAGCAAGGCTGCAGGTTTCAGGGGAATAACCGTGAGACAGCTGACCGGACTCTGTGTGTGTTGCTCAGGTTTGGTTTCAGAACAGAAGAACTAAGTGGAGGAAAAAGCACGCGGCGGAGATGGCCACCGCCAAGAAGAAGCAGGACTCGGAGACGGAGAGGCTGAAGGGAGCCTCGGAAAACGAAGACGAAGACGACGATTACAACAAACCTCTGGACCCAAACTCCGACGACGAGAAGATCACACAGCTGCTGCAGAAACACAAACCGGGCTCCGCGCTGCCGCCGCTGCTGCTGCACACGTCGGAGAACGACAGCTCCTAATCCCGCTGCTTTTTCTGGGGAATGAAACGAATGAAACGAATGAAACGAACTCTCGGAGTCGGTCTTTATTTTTGTTTTCCTCTTGTTTTCTTGTGTTTTTTTGTTTTTGCACGCGGATGGAGGCGGGTGCTGATGGAGCTGAAAGGACAGTTTGTGGCCCTGAAACACGGACACAGAAGACGGTGACTAATTTGTAAATAGAGCCGTGAGTTGTGTCCGATAGAAACGAGCTGCTGTGAATCATTTCTGTGTTTGTACAGACGCTCTGATCTCAGATCAGCTGAAAACACTCACAGTTTATTTCGTTTTGTATTTCAGTCACACAAAATAACCACAAGTCCTCCTTCAACGGGTCCGTGAAGGCCTCGTGACACATCAATCTCAAATTAGGAGGAGTCCCTGAACGTACCGCACGCACCTGTACAGACACGCGAACCGGCGGAAATGTCTCCTCACACACATTTTTATTTATATGTTTTAAGTTGTGACTGGCGCCTGCGCAGTTGTGTATCATGGCAGGTTAATGTAATGCACTTTTATTTAATAAAAACTCAAATGTTTGCTTTGTTGTTTTCACCCGATAAATGTGAATTAATACAGGTGTTTAATTAATTAATTAATAAGGGAATTGACTAATGAATTAATGACGGGCCAATACATCATCTGCCTTAATCGAATATTCTAATTAATATTCATTATTTAACCTTTTTTTTTATTTCTACCGCGATGCTGCTATCAACAGGTTTATTATTATTATCATTATTATTATTATTATTATCATTATTATTATTATTATTATTACTACAGGACTTCCTGCTGCGGCCTGTGATTTGATTTTCAGCGCGTTCCGGTTTTTTGGGGACAAATTAAAACTTTTAAACATTTTTGAGACGATTTTGACGGAAAGAGGAAAAAAAGCAAAAATCCGCATTTAAATGAAGCAACAAACAGATTTGAATGAACTTGATATAAAACGGTGAAATGGAGAAACTAAATCTCCTCTGATATTATTATATTGATCACGCGGGTCCGGATCTAACTCGTTTGTCTGATCCTAAAGGAACAACAAATAAAGAGAAATGAAGACGGCAGGAGGTCCTGGTTCGGGCCGGGCAGCAGTCCGCTGTGTCCCGGGTCTGTCAGGTCCAGGGCTTCAGTCTATAATGACACATGATGGGGTTTGTTTAAATATTAAAAACCAGTAAACCACAGTGTAAAAATAATATTAATAACTCAGTTAATTTCCTTAAATATAGATTTATATTATTAAAACCTAGTATGTAAGTAACTCTGACACAAACACGAGGAAGGAGACAAATCTTTGTTATTATTACACAGAATAATTCAATGTTTTATATGAGAGACACAGAAATAAAACAATACAATTTAATATAATATAATATAATACAATATAATATAATATAATATAATACAATACAATACAATACAATATAATTTAATATAATACAATATAATATAATATAATATAATATAATATAATATAATATAATATAATACAATACAATACAATATAATTTAATATAATACAATATAATATAATATAATATAATATAATATAATATAATATAATACAATATAATACAATATAATATAATATAATGTACAGAGACCTTTTTAATGACCAAAAACAAACTTATTTGTGGTTTAGGAGCTTTAAGGCTGTAAACGTGATGAAAATACATTTTAGGAAACGTGTCATTTCTATAAGGAGGCCTCGAGCTTCAGCCTCATGAGGGTTTTTATTCTTTTGGACTTCTGATATGTTTCAGTGAGTAACTGAATGATTGTGTTCCTGTCTCCTCATCGATTCATCGATTATCAGCTTCATCTGAACACTAAGCTGTTCTTCCTGACGTCCAATCACACAGCACGCAAACAAAACTCCTTTACAACATCCTGCAAATTCACTTAAGATTTAAGTCATTAATTGTGTTTGAAATACTCGTCTGATCGAAATAATTAATTATAATTAATTACTAATTAAATTAAACCACACAAAAGACAGAGACATGTCACCCAAACTGACATTTTTCTGGAGCAACTTCTTCTTCTTCTCCTCTGCTGCTGTTTGATTTAAAGCTGAAACTCTTCTTCACTGGAAACATTACAGGTTGCTGTGGTTTCCGACTCAAAATGATTGTTGTTGATTTTTCTCAAACTGACCCCTGAGATTCATCTTGTGACCCTTCAAAGGGCCCTGCCCCTCAGGTTGGGACCCTCTGTCCTCCGTGCTGACAGGAATAAACTAAAAAAAAAACAGAATATTTCATTAAATTACATTTTTTTTAATTATTTTTCCAGAAACAGCCTCATTTCAAATACAGTGCTGAAACAATCAGTTGATTAATCGATTAGGTGATTGACAGGAAATTAATCTGCAACTATATTTGATAATTGATTAATTGTTTCACTCATTTCTTTTTTAAGCAAAAATAAGAATAAACCGCAGCCGGTCCCAGCTGCTGAATTTAGTCCGAACCTCTCTGGGATTTGGACGGACAAAACATTTGAGGACAGTTTGACATTTTATTGACGAGTAATCGATTATTGGAGAAAATAGTGGTCTGTTTGATCGATAATAAAGATCATTGTTAGTATTTTACATGGACTGCCTCTAATAGAAGGCTCTCATAGATTTACTGGACGTGTCTTTGGCTGCTGAGGTCTGAAACTTTCCTGTTTCATGACATTTAAGAGAAAAAAAATATGAATCAATTAACGAAGTTTTAGTTTCGTTTAGTTTATTTGACAGAAGGAGAGCGAAGACTCACATCCAGACAATAAACTCCACATTCATCATCAATATAATAAAATAACAACAAACAAACTCACGTTTCAATTATTGTTTTTTACTGTTGCAGCAGAATTTAAAGGAGCAGACCTGCGACACACTGACTTAATTAATAACTGGCAGATTGATCGATAATGAAAATAATTGTTAGCTGAAGCCCTGATATGTGAGCTGCGTGTGTGTGTGTGTGTGTGTGTGTGTGCTTTAGTACAGTTTTGAGGTACTTGTACTTTACTTTACCATTTTATGCTACATTTAGTTACTTTGCAGATTCAGATTATTAAAATAAAATATTATCAACAAATCAATGATGATTATTATTATAGATTAAAGTAAAACACATTTACCAGCTGCAACATTAACACGTTAAAGCATCAATAATTATAATCCAGTAATATCATATATATTATTCTGCACAACGAGTACTTTTGGTACTTTATTTTGATTCCAATACTTTTAGTGTTTCTACACTGTGGTATTAAATATCACGATCCAAACATCAGGTCCAATCAATACTCCATAAACAAAACAACTCAACGTCATCAATTAAATGACTGAACAACGTGATCATGTGAAATGTAGTCAAAAATAATCAGCAGCTATTTTGGTAATCAATTAATTGTTTAGTCCTTTTTTAAGGAAATATATATATATATATATATATGTTCATTGATTAACGGAGAAAATAATTGGCTGATTAAAACAGCTGAGAGACAAAAGACTGACCCTGATCTTTGACTTTTCACTGCCGTTCATCCCCTGAATAATCCTAAAAACACAAAGTCATCTTTTGAACAGAACACTTGTGTTTGTTTTTAGCTCCAACAAAGCAGCAGAGGATGAAGGTCCAGGACGACGAGGTGGTGCAGGAGGAGTTGTCAGGTTCGATTAGAAAAATGGCCGACGCAGTAGTCTACAGTTAGCTAGCCTAGTTAGCATAGCTCACGAGCTTCCACTTTCCGAGTGAAATATAAACTGTACAGCTGAGTGTTTTTTATAGTTTAAAGCCATCTTGTATCAACGTTTGCAGGATAAACAGAGCCGCAACTTCCCCAGTGGCTAGTGCGCGACAGTCAACTGTTACCATGGCAACGCCCCGCCCTCCATGAGGCTTAGACACAAACATGCCTGAAACAGTTTGATCCTCTTTGAAACACTGAAACACTGCACAGCAGCTGATTCCAGATCAGTTTCCTGTTGTTGTGAGGTCATTCACCAGCAGTGATGTCACTGACTGTGTCACTGTGTGACCTAATGCTGATGTTTGACACCGTCAGCACTGTGAGGATCCAGGTGGAGTTAACAAGCTCCCTGCTGACTCCAGGTGTGCAGGAACATCGTTTTCATGTGTTCCAGGTGCGCTGAACACGGCCCGGCCCTCAGGGACCCGCTGCTGCACCTGCTCACTCACCTCCTCCACCAGCCTGATCTCACTACTACACCCACCGATCCTCCTCCACCAGCCTGAGCTCACTACTACACCCACTGATCCTCCTCTTCCTCCAGCCTGATCTCTCTCTACACCCACTGATCCTCCACCACCACCAGTCTGATCTCTCTCTACACCCACTGATCCTCCACCACCACCAGTCAGACTCTGCTGTTATCTGGAAATACAGGCAGCCAGTGTCCTCCAGCTCTCAACACCACAGCTACGTCAGGAGGAGGATGAGGAGGAGCGTCTGATGTCCTGCAGAGAGCTGGAGAACAGGTGTGCTCATATTACAATCACATGACCTGGTTAAGGTGTATGACATCACTGATGCTGGTAGACCAGATAAACCAGAACCCCTTTATTAAGCAGAGCAGCGACTAATATCTTCATTATCAACTCAGCTGTCCATTATTTTCTCATTTATTAGATTAATTACAGTGGTATAAAGTAACGAAAGTATACAGAACATTTACTCAAGTACTGTACTTATGTATGTTTTGAGGTACTTTAATTGAGTAAGTATAAAGTAACTTTATACTTCTACTCTGCTACGTCTCAGAGGGAAATATTGTACTTACTTTATAGTTACTTCCAGATTTTTTAAATTTTATTCTTGTTGTTTGCAGCACTAAAGATTGCAAATAATATATATTTTTAATGGTGTAACTTCCTGTTGAACGTGTGCGTAGAGGTGACAGCTCACAATAAAGCAGCAGCTGCACAATTTGATCAATAGCTTTTATTCTTCAGTGTGTATGTCGGAGTAAAGGTGAAGGTTTGAGTCGAGACACAGGCCCAGATGAGACCTTCAGTATCTCAGAACAATATAAGCTGCTGTCTGTTGGTGTTTGTAACAGAACCTGAATCCAACCTGTTGCAGCGTCTCAGCCTGCAGCTCTACCTGTTGACTCTCCACTAAATCTTTTCCTGTTTGCTGGCGTGACTAATGTGTTAGCGTTAGCCGATCTTTATAAAGAGCCCATTGACAGGCTCTCAGTTGACCATGTACTACAAGAGATTACACACAAGGACATGTGTCACGGGGGGCTGCGGCTCCCACAGACATGAATGGTGGTCTTATCTCCCTGTAACCCGCCTGGAGTCCTGTGATAAGGAGCGCCTTGGGATCCTCCATTATGAGAAGCCAGCGGGCCACACAGCAGCAGCAGCAGCCTCCTCTCTCGCTGCTTCCTCCCTTTAAACACACATTCACGCTTGAGTGGAAACATTGTGCGAGCCGGGCCCTGAATGCACCACGTTCTGACAGAATGTAATTCATTCCTGCAGCACTGCGCTGCTCACTGAGTGCAATAATCAGCGGCCCATAGGGTCTGGAAATAAAGTCAGTGTTAATTGCTCTGTCTGCTTCAGCAAGTTAATGACAACTTATGTGAATCATTAACTGAATCCAGGACTGTGTGGGGTCTTAAAGCAGGTGCTCCTCCAGAGGAAGACCTCACCTGCTGGCTGGGTGTTTGAACACAGACTCATGAACGTGGATCATCTGATGGAGGAGATATAATCTGTTATCGGCAGGTCCCTCAGCTCTGGGTGCTAACCTCATTCAAGTATTTATTCAGAGATAATCTCCTTTAATGATGCTTCACCTCCCTCCCTCTGTCACAGGAGCGTCTCCTGCATACTGGCTTATGAACAGGTGTCCTCGCATGGCAGAGACTTACAACAAACACAGTAACCACATATTAAAAGCTAATCCCACCACTGTGGATGATCGTATCTCTACAGCACGGATTCACCCGTTTACATCACTCATAAACTAATCTCTATAAACAGATGTAGGACGGGACAAGATTTTGGTATCGGAAGCGTTCTGGTTTCTGTTTGCAGTCCGAGTATTGACCAATCACATTTGAGCGGGATTTGGTTGCACGCAGGTAAACAGTCCGTGTGGAGAGAAAAAGAGGCAGAACACATTGGCAGAAATGCAATCTGGGAACCCATCGGCTATCGTCTGACAACTTCTTAGCTTTTTATCAATCTGGGAATCCTAAAGATTAGCTTTTTATTAGCTTTTTAAAAATTATCTGCATTGAAATTGTCATCAAACGATAGCCAATGGGTTCCCAGATTTTTAATTGGACTGTAAACAATGACCGGTGTGCGGAAGGGGAAGTCTTGGCCCGGATATCCGCAGGCTGCACCGAAAGCCCCGAAACATTGGCCGTTGCCCCCTGAGGCTAAATCGCCGTCAGACGATAGCTGATGGGTTACCAGATTGCTCATAAGCTACGTTGTGTTAACTCACTGTGACTCCTCATGCCAGTTTTATATCGCAGCTCAGTCAGACTACAGTTTATAACAACATGGAAAATACTACTGCAGTCGTAGTAAAACAAGCTCACTTCACTTTAGAACGGATCTTTTGACAGCAGCCATGTTGGGAAATCTGATCTCAGAACATGATGATTGATCAGGTGATTAATGAGATGTCAAACAACAACCCATGTGGCAGAAATTCATCCTGCGGTGACCGACTGAGGGCTAAAATCGGGCCGAACCCGTGCAGTGACTGCCCGGCTTTAAGGTTGGAGTATGTTTGAAAATAACTTGTGTGACGTGTCGGCGATCACATCTGAAGTCAAAGTGTTTCTGGCTGACGCCGTCACACTCAAGTTCTTTGGTCAGAGAAGCTGCTTCAAGTCAAATAATAGCTAATAAATGTTTTTGTCAGTGAATTAAAGGGCTGAGGATTTGTTGGACTTATTGTCTGAAAACGCAGCACTCTGTTCTGACTTTTATGAGCTTGTGGTGTCTTGTAAGCAGATTGTTTGTATTCCACAACAATAAAAACTGACATTATTACAAACATTATTTATTCATCATCATGTCTAAGAAGTGATATTGTCTCATGTTACTCACTCACATTGCTGTCCTCTCCTTCCACCTACCTGTAACTCAGGTAGATAAATGGCTCACTGTTGCATTACAACAAGAGTAAAGATACTCGGGTCCAGACTTCAGCGCTGGTTGTTCACGTGAAAAGTGACAGAAAAAGGAGAAGTTCAACCAGCTGACCAATCACAGCGTGAAGTGGGCGTGATGTTAAACGCTGTTCTACCTTCTGAGAAGCAGAGGCCTTAACTGTGTCAGAATAAAGCAGAGACAAAGTGTTATGATTAATTATGAGGCTGAAGTCGGTCGTGGCCCTCCTGGGGAGTGAAGGGGGGGCGGCGAGGCTGGGCTAAGTAATGACAAAATGAGCACCTTCAGTAGACTCTGGCAACGAAAAACCCTGCCCTCATCACCCGAGTCTTTTGTTCTGAATTTTATTAGCACTAGCCACGCTAAAATAACCTGTTAACACGTATCATAGTGCAGCAATAATAACCTCCTCAATCATATTTTAAAAGTCACGTCAAGGCGGCCGGGCGTAATTCATCTCTATGCAAATATCTCGGTGTCAGCCCATTAGTGTGTTGCTACAGGGGTTTTATTAAAATGCATTCTTGCCCACTCTCTTCGTACTCAGGACTTATAAAACACGAGTCCTGTTGCACAAGAATTATAGCAACTATTAGGGAAACATATGGACAGCATGCACTCTGCAAATAAAAAGCAGCAGATAAAGTGGCAGGGTCAGGGTGGGGAGCAAACACTTAGGAAATGGCAGTGAAGTAATAGATTGTGCCCGGCTGTCTGATGCAGACCTGGAAATCAAAGCCTGATTATACATTCATTTGGGTGGGGGCTCCCTGGTACGACCCCCCCTCCCTCACCTGCACCTCCTCCCCCCTCTCATCGCTGGCATTGGTGCCATCACAGAGTGTTTCAGTGTCATAAATTGAGACGACACTAAAAAGGTAATAAACTGCATCAGGCCTTTAATGAAATTAAAACAATGGAGACGTTTTCATTCACCGACGAGGAGACGTGCTGTGTACTCATTAACGCTCATACAGCTGCTGTACATGTAAGTATGAATATACTGCATTACCATGTGTTTCTATGACACCTGGTGTAACACAGTGCTCACAGCAGGCAGGGAGGCAGTGCTGTACAGATAACCCTGTCTCCTGCTAACTACATGTACAGCTAATTTGCAGCAAATACGTTGTGAAGGAAATGTAAAGCCGACTGTACTGTACAGCAGCTTTTTACAGCTTCTTCTCTGAAAACGACGCTCTGAGAGGCCGAGAGAGAACCAGAGCAGATAAACAAGGAGCTGAAACTCACAATCATTCACCACCAGAGACACCAACACACTGTCACATCGACTGTAGCTGCTTTAAGGTATGTTAGGGTTAGGCAACTGAAACACTTGGGTAAGGTTAGGGTATGGTTCTTTAATTGCAGCTCTGTGATCGCGTCCATCCACCACCCCGACCTCCACTTCCTGACTTTCCACCTCTCTACATGAGAGACACATTACTTCCTGTACCGACACAGGTGCACAGACTGTATATAAAGATGGACGACGCGTCTCCTCTTCCTCCCACTGTAAAAAATGAAGCCAAAATACCCCGGATATGGGAGCTGCCATCTTGTGCACAGTGATGTATCAAGGTCCCGCCTATACACCCGCCTGAGCCAATCACAGCACACTCACAGTTGTCAATCATGACGTGACACCCTGTTTTTATATTAAATAACTAATTAAAACCAAACTGATCAGAAAAATGAACACTTGAACAAACATCAGCGTGATAAGAACTACCTAAAATGACAGAAACCATCTTTGGGAACATTTTATTTGACGTGTTCTTTGATTTTTCAGTTTGGCCCATGTCCCATCTGCTAACATGGAGGGGGCGGGGCTTATGACCTATACTGCAGCCAGCCACCAGGGGGCGATCCAGATGTTTTGGCTTCACTTTTGGGGAGCTGTCATGTCGGCCATCTTTATATACAGTCTGTGGTACCGATGCTGAGCGCTGGACGCAAATCACAAAGTGGGGAATCGTCTAAAATGGACGTACTTCCAAAGATCCTGGACCTGCAGTAGTAAAATGCACTTACCATTACCACCAGTAACCACAGGTGTCTCCACATCAACCAGGACTGGTTTCCTTTTTAAAAAAGGCTCAGTAATTTGCTCAAACAGCTGCTCACTGTAGGAAATAGTGCATTTGTTGGGGACTATTTTCAGCGGTGGATGAATCCACGTTTGGGTCTCTACTGAGTATTTGGGGCAGCAGGACGGTGTGTAAATAAAGTCCAGTGTGTGTGTTCAGTGTGATGAAGGAACAGCAGTGTGGCTCACTGACGTGTGTTTAATAGTTTTTGTGGCTCAGAGGAAGAAGATGTGCAGGTCCTCTCTGTTATTACACCCCCTCCTCGTATTGAGCACATTGAGACATCAGGACTCACCTTCAGTGCTGCAGGGACTGATGAGCCCCCACCCTCCTGATTATCTGTCATTCGACGGTTTATCAAAGTCAGAGGATCCTGTCATGCTTGTGTGAACGCTGGATTTTTCTATTTTATGGAGTCATTAATTTCACGTGGATCATTAGCCTCCATACTGATCCCTGTTTTGACGAATGCAGCTGGTGACTTATGCACACAATGTGCTTCCTCCTCCTCCTCCTCCTCCTCCAGCGCACCACTGAATGCATCACATGATAAACAGGGAGAGCCCCAACACATTACCCAAATGTGTTTTAGGGGGTGTCCGTCACTCCATTACAGAGAGGAGGGCTCACTTACTACAGAGGCTGCGTGACACATGTGACCATCGACTGTCGGAGCATCTGAGGGAAACAACATTAAACATCACGTACAGAGATGAAAGATGAAGCACAGCTTATCATCCTTCACGTGAAACGTCTCAACAGGAAACCACATTATGTTGTAGGAATAAGGAAGAAGTGACGTTTAAGAGGCGTTTATTAGAAAAGGTGAACACATTCTTTGCTGTAAAGGATCAGTTATCACACATTAATAAAAACAACTGCAGCCAAATAACAGAGATGATTCATTTTGTCCACAATCTCACAACAAATGACAAACTGTCTCGCTCCTGCTTGTTTGGGTCGAGAGTCACGGAGAGTTTTATTAGTTTGAATTAATCTTCAAAGTGACGTTTATTCTATGGATGTGTTGAATATAGTAAAACACCAGCAATATTAATTTATTTAAATGGAAACTAGCAAGCACCATGCCACAACAATGTGAGTTCAAAGGTTTAATAAAAAGGAGGAAACGCTGGATGTTGATGGATGAGGTGAAGCAGGGGATGAAGGTGGAGGAGGTGGTTGTCCATTCAGGCCGGACTCAGCGTCTCAGGTGTTGTGGAGCAGTTTATACTCTGACAGAGTATATAATATATAATAAACTTTCCCAAAGGCTTTTGTAGAAGAGGTCAGCGCTGGAAGCTCAGTGGTGGAGACGCTGAAGTCATGTGACCGTGGTGTAGCTGGTTTATAGCCTAACGTTAGCTTGTTACTTCTGCAGATTGACTTTACACTTCAAACATCATAAAGTGGTGTTCATGTGTGAAGATTATCTTGCTGAACAAAACGTGTATCATAAACTTGTTTTCTGCAATAATCCAAAATCCAATGGAAACATCCCATTGGCTGTTTGTTGAGGTAACCAGGGCGATGCTAACTTCCTGTTGGACTACTAAATTGAACTCAGATTAACTTCACCCCCGCGAGTAAATCCATTGATCGTACCGATTCCATGGAAACAAACTGATTTTGTCTCCAAATGTATTTTTTAAATGCTGATGTGACTGAGTTTTGACAGTTAAGAGACCAGAGTCCATGTTACAAATAAACTGTGTGTGTGTGTGTGTGTGTGTGTGTGTGTCCTAACTGCCAGTTTTACTGTCAGTTAGCAAACTTGCAAGCTGGGAATTCATATTAACCAAACATTTCAAAAGTAACTCAGTTCTAGATGAAGTCTGACTTTAATATTTGGATGAGGGGTTAAAACGGAAGATAATTTACTTCTGAATACAGTAAGGTGTAAAATTAAATTAATAGTAATAGCTCTAAATAATGACAGGCGAACAGTTGGGTTCAACTAAAATACAAACACAGATTTCTCCTCTACTTTAAACCCCTCAGTGTTTTAATTGGTCAGTGACACCTGTGTGACTGGCAGCAGGTGAGGAAGAGGAGCAGAGAGGGAGAGATGAAGCACGGCAGGTCCGCCGCTCGGTGCTCAGTAACCGGAGGAAACACCAGTAGCAGCTGCTCAAGACGCTACTTTTCCACTTTTCTGCTCTTAATGTCGGTTCTTTAGGCCGGAAGTTCGTGTTTGTGTGCAGCAGTGACACCTGCTTGTTCCTGAAACCGTATGTTTGTTAGCCGCTAAGCTAGCGGGAGAATACGGATGCTAACTGCTTAGCTAAGCTGCTAATTAAGTGTAGTGGCATCATCAGCTAGCAGTAGTTAGCTTGTGTGAACCAGGGACAGGGGTGAGCCCGGACCCGACTCTCGATCCAACACGGTGAAAGCAGGCGATGACCGGAAGCAGACTTGTGTTGGACTCTTCAGATGTTACCTGGTCAGGTAGCAGTTAGCGCCATTGGTGACCGGAAACACCTGCCTTCTGTCCTGGACCGAAACACACCTGTAAGTTCAACATTAAATTTTTCTTAGTTATTAATCTGAGAGAAGACACGTCTGCTGTGTGTGTGTGTGTGTGTGTGTGTGTGTGTGTGAGGGTTAGCTGTAGTTTTCACATTTAAAACTACAGATGACGGGACACTGGAGTTTAATTTGATTTTAACTGCTTCTGAAAGCCTGTAATTCACTGCAGTGTTAGAGAAGAATATGGTTGGTCATTCGGAGGTTAACCATTTCAACAACAGTATTAAAACATGAGGTGGATATAATGAAAATCTGGAGGATTATAACGTCTTCAGCAGGAAGCAGACAGACGGGGGAGGGAGGTCAGAAAGTATTACCACTTTGTGGATTTGGGTCTGCACGTGGGATAAAATAACACAGTCTGAACTTGTTGTTTGTGTGTAATTTGGGTGAAGTGTTGTGTGTTGTGAGCCAAGCAGAGGTCGTGATTGTAACTTTAACAAATCAGCGTATTGATATTTAAATTGGATTGTTCTTTGTGTCTGTTGAAGCTTTCGTTGGGATTTCTGCGGTGACCTTGTTGTCTCCACCGGACGCTTGCTCAGCCTGATCCGACCTGCCCGGCCTGTTTGGTTTATTGACTGACCGCAGACACACAGCTGCACCTCCATTGGCTTAAATGGGTTTTCATTTTTTATTGGCAGGCCGGTGACGGGTTGTTTTGTTGAGGCTCTTTACACTTTAACAGCTCGGCGTATCAAAACGTGTTTTACTAGCTGCTGTAAAATCAAACCAAATGAAATAAAATCAAAAGCAGACGTGCGGCCGGCTGCGCTCAGCAAAAACACGTCAAGGATTTAGAGGAAAGTTTGTTTATGTAGTGCTTATTCATGCTGCGGAAACCATCATCCCTGTTAAAGTAATTACACAACAAGTCAAACAAGAGACGGAGGCTACGCAGAGGAGGAGGTGTGGTTAAAGTTCAGGCTGACCTCAGACTGAAGGATCTGGATCTTCTTCATGAGCTTTATCTGCTGATTTTAAAGAAGAGATATTTATATGAATATGTTCCAACTCTGTGTACTTTGTGTTTGTCAGGAGATCAATGTGACGAGTATCATTATATATTAGTTACAACAGCCCACAACATATTAAACATTATTCAACGCTTAAAACATCTAAGAGTTAACCAGACTTGTTAAAATAATACTTTTAAGTGTTTGTTCATTTTAGGGCTGCAACTAATGAGTATGTTCATTATTGATTAATCTGCCGATTATTCTCTCAATCAATTGATTATTTGTTTTGTCTGCGACATGTCTCTGTCCAAAAAATAGCAATAAATGTCTCTAATTTATTCCAAAGTGACGTCTTCAAATTTAGTTTTGTCCAACCAAAAGTCCAAAACCCCCAAATATTCAGTTTACTATCGCGTTAAAACGAAGAAAAGCAGCTAATTAACATCTGAGAAGCTGGAACCATCATCATTTATCAAAACAGTTGCTGATTAATTTTGTGCTGATTGACTAATGGATGAAGTGATAGTTTCAGCCAGATGAACAGAAAGCTGATAAATAATCAGGTTTCTTATTCTCCGTATTAGATGCCAGATATAATTAACCACAGCAAGTGTTGCTGCAGGTAAACACACTAACTGTCAGATAAAGTGTTGGTGACGACGTGACTCAGACGTGAAGTGAAGCTGAATTACAGTAAAATATCATCATATTAGTAGTAAGAGAGCAGCAGCGTCGGACTCCCTCCTTATCAATGCAAATGTGGCTGACTGAGCTAAATGGCAGGTCACAACACCGTGACAGGGAAGTGAAAGTGGTTCACATGTGAGTCAGGTCAGACCAGAACCACAGCAGCAGCAGGGATCAGACGGGGACCTCCGGTGGACCGGGTCCCTCACACTGAGGGCCGCCCCCCCGAGCTCCTGCGCTGTTCTCCCATCTGACACCCTGACAATAAATAACTCTATGAAAAATGAGGAGGGAGGGAGAGCACAATAACCTGCTGAACTTGAGAACCTCTTCTCATCGATTATGGAAATCTCTCCGCCGCTGACCCGCGGTGTTATGAGTCTTAAGTATTGATTAAATGCGCAGAAGAAAATACTTTGGCAGTTAAATCAGCCGTTCATTCGATTAGCTTCCCCTCGCCGCCGCTCAGAATCAACCGCTATGTAGAAAGATTTCATTTTTGTGTATAAGCTGTGTTGTCTGGAAATTGAATCAACTCTGGTGCAATGTTAATGCGGAGTGACCTTGGGTGGGTGAATGACCTCTGACCTTTGACCCAGGGGAGCGTCTGGTCATAAGGGAAGTAAAGAGAGGTACAGAGCCCCATGCACTTAAGCTCCTCTCTGATTTGGCACAGACACATCAAATCATTCGGCGTTCAGATCAATACGTTCTCTGAGGCTGACTTCATAAGTAGGTCATAAGAAGCATTTGGGATATTAGTGCCGGGTGGAGTGAGATCATGCTCCTGCCTCGGACTCAGAGGGGGACTCAAACTGAGCTCACGTGGTATCTGGACACTTCCATCAATACATGTGGATATTGATAACTTTTTTTCCAAATCAGTGATGTTAACGGCAGCGTCGCTGTCCGTCAGAGCTTCAGCAGCTTCTTTTAATGGCTTCTTTTAATTATTCACCTCTGCTATAACGACACTGTGACACTTGACACATCATAAAACTGTTCTGTAGTTTTACACCTGCATGTGCTGCAAATCATTTTTCACTCGATACATGTCTGTTTCATGGTAATCAATCCAGTGGCTACTGAGATATTTCAGTCTGGACTGAACAACAGACATCCATAGGAATGATCCCCCAAAATGTGTTTCTGAATACAGTTATACATATTATAATTCAGTTACATCAACAGTCCATAGTTTAATAAATAGTCGATGAAAATATGAATCAATTACTAAGCTTTTTCCCCCTAATTGATCTTTGTACCTTTTAGTCTCTTTGGATTGTGAGCTAATGTGGAGATGACATTTGAAAAATAAGACGATATATTTTTCTTGTGTTGTATTTGAGGATTAGACAATCAGCAGATCTTCTTTCTGAATGGAAATGGTGTCTCCTGCAGACAGTGTTGCATTATGGGTCGTTTGTAGCCTTAATGTTGCTAGGCTAGTGAGTTTCTTCCAGTCTGTTTACAGAGAGTCTGTCAGGCTACATCCACATTACTATGTGTTTGTTTTAAAACGGCATTTTACAACGAAAACGATCTCCGTCCACACGAGCGTTTTATCACCGTTTCAGAAATAATCTCCATACTACACGCCTGGAAACGCACATCACATGACCATTCACGTGCACTGGGCATGCACGTGTCGGTGTAAACAGGAAGCAGATTATCTGCTCTGCGTTTGGTTGGTTAGTTACTTGCAGAAAATACTACGAATGAAGAACAGCGACGGAGAAAAGTCAGAGCAGAGATTTCTCTGTTGGACCGACGACCAGGTGGAACTGTTACTGACAGGAAGTGTTGTGATTCATTATTAATGTTGAATTAACCGCTGGGAGTCGAGGCTGATTTCGTTTGTTTTCATCTGGGAAGGGGTCACATGACAGGGGTGTGACGAATCAGGGAAGGACACGTCATGGCTGATAAGACCCAATCAGGAAGTGAACGTGGGTGTCTGCATCATTGTTTTAAAACGTCTCCTTTCTCTCCGTCCTCACTAAAACACAACCCGAAGTTTTCAAACTGAAACGGGGTCAGCAGCGTTTTAAAAGGTCTCAGTTTTAGGGTTATAAAACGCCGGAGTCGTGTGGACGCTAGGAGTAAATGCAGCAAAAGTTTTGAAACAAAAACGTAGTAGTGTGGATGGAGTCTCGGTTGAGTTTAACCTGCAGGAGTTTCTGACGGCTCCTGTGACTTTACTAATTCATGACGAGTGAAAACTAGCTGAGAATTAGGATAATAAAAAATAATTCTGCTTCCAATAGTCTGACAGAGCGAGAGCCTGCGACTGATGGACCACCTGCACAATGTGGGTTTTACTTGTTATTACCTTTACGTTTTATAATCAGGGTCGTTTAATATTCAGTATATATGGCAGATGTCTTCTCGGTGTGATCACTCCATCTGCTCTGATCCTCAGTGGATGTTTTCTAAGTGTGAGATTGAAACCACAGTCGTCCCTTAAAATGTTTTTCCCACGAAACAATTGAGCAGCTTCAGCTCGGACAATTTGATTGTTTCTGATAAATGTTGTTAACAATCATCATAACTCTGATTATCTGGAGGATCTTTGTGTAATCGACTGCAGGCAGTGAGCCATCCCATACGCAGCGCGGTGGTTTCCACTCTGGACAGAAGCTGCGTCAACATGTTGTGTCTGCTGGGAGAGAGGCACGACCCTGCACCTCTCTCCCAGCAGATTTATGAGCTCAGGCGCAGGAAGAGGCCCTTTCATGGAGCTGATCCTGCCTGGGAAAGTTGGTATACATGATAGAAAGTTGTCAGCTCCGTGCAGATAGAGGCAGAGACAGGCTGCTCAACACAAGGCTCAAATTGTGCCTTGTTTTCTCGGTCAATTCACCGCAGGACTATAATGCTGTTTCCCATGCTCGCCAAGGCCCCGCCGTTTGTTTAGTGATGTCGCAACTGGGCGTTAATGCCTCTTTAGTTATGTCACCCCGCGCAGCTGAGGAGGCGCCTCTGTCTCTTCACTCAGGAGCTGAAGGATCCCGTTAACCCCGTCACCTCCGGCCTGCCGGGATACAGCCAACCAAAATGCAGCTCAGTCGTACAGTGACGGGACGAGCAGCCGTCAATTGCTGCCAGTCGTCCAGATACATCATCTGCTCACCGCGGCGGGCTCCATACGCAACACATGACATCCTGATTCCTCTCACATACTGTGAGGTAAAGAGTGATTAGGAGCAGAGCCAATGTCTGCATGAGAGAACACTTCCTGTTGTTCTTCGGTAATGAAGAGCACAGCGGCCGCAGTCCATTTAGGAAATTGTACAAGCTGGATAAACCTCCTCAGTCTCCCTGACACACACACACACACACACACACACACACACAGTACAGGTGTACCTGAAGCAGAATTTTGTAAGTTGACTCTAAATCACCTGCGCAGGCTGAATATTTGACTTTTCAGGAGGTTGGTGGTTCCTGCTTTTTCCATCTATAGATATATTTTTTTCTTTTTATAAATACTGAACATTATTACGGCTGAAATGGTTCCTTTGTACATTATCGCCACATAGACACTGCAGTATGGTTACAGTTAGGAAAGATTGTGGCAAATAAACTAAAGGAACAGTTAAGAGTTAGACAGCTAGATAAGAAATAAGTGTTGTTCTACATTCTCCTTCATGTTCAGACTCGCAGCAGTGTGTGTGTGTGTGTGTGTGTGTATCACAGCCTGACGTATAAAAACTATTAAGACTCAGTACCAAATGTGGATTAATGCGCCGCTGAAAATAGTTCCCAACAAATTCTCTGTTTCCTCCAGTTTGTTTGATAAAAACTACAGCGAGCAGCTGTTTGAAACATGAAACTATATATTTGTGTTTGTAAAGATTTACGTTTTACAATGGGCTCGGAGCTGAGAGCCACAGACAGGAAGTCAGACAGGACTGAGAGCCACAGACAGGAAGTCAGACAGGACTGAGAGCCACAGACAGGAAGTCAGACAGGACTGAGAGACTGACATGCTGTTGGTTTGAACATGAGGTTTAATGACAATAAGAGAAATCTAGAATAACAGCCGTCTTCTCCTTTTAAAATGGTTTGAATAAAATGACTGCAGGTTTGGTAAAGATGGCTGAAACAAACATCGACTGTTGACAGGAGACAGGATGAAGCGGTCTCTGGTCTCAGTCTCTGGTATCGACGACAGACCAGTTTTGTATATTTTGTCTTCCCTCTAAAACGACATCATGCTGCTTCCATCCTCACTTCTTAGAGACAAAATCATTACTCTCACACCTGCGAGAGGTCAGAGGTCAGATAGCTGATGGTGTCATATTCCTGATGTGGACGGTCTCACTGAGAGCAACAGAGACACTCCATCCACCTCCATTGCTCTGAGGTGGTGGCACACCTACATTACACCGTCTACATTTTAAAAACGCTGCTTTGTGTTAAAACAACTTGCACAGTTCCAGCAGGTGGACATTCGAAAAACAGCTAAACGTATTTTTCTTCGTCCTCTTTTCAGTCGGCAAAGAACAAAAGTTTCTGGGCAAGAAAACCTTGTTTTAGTTTGGACGGACGCAGAGAGAGAAACCACAACAGTTTAGTTTCTTCTTCATCTGTTTGAATCAGCACACCTGTGTGTGTGTGTGTGTGTGTGTGTTAACCCTGTTTGATGCCGGCTCCTCTGAATGGAAAATGGATCGATCTTTAAGTATTTAATTCAATGATGTTTTCCTTTAAGAAGGTCCATCTTGTTGCTCTCTGTGCCATCATCATTAGAATTTATTTAACATTAAATTATAAATTCTTCATCTGTCTTTAAGACGATGCAGTAATTTAATTTCTAAGCCTCCAGATGCCCTCCTGCCCTGTGTGCTTGATATTTCACTCTTCATTCTTTGTGACTTCCAACCTGATTTGATCTCAGCAGTTCTGAATTCACTGCAGCAACACTGAAACAGTCAAACTCCACGTCGCAGCTCCACGACTGCGACTGACTCGACACCGAGACGTCCCGTTGGTTTTTGTGTGGAAACATTTAGTTTCCAGGTGGTTCAGGAGAGACGTCTGTCCACAGAGAAACACCTGGACATGATTCCACAACAACTTGTTGTTTGGAGCCTTTCGACCATCGAGGCTCAACAATCCTTAAATCTTTAAGTTGTTTCAGCCACAGAGCAGTTTGGTTTCTGTTCCTCCTGGAAACCCGTTCACGTCACCTGATGTTCCCCCACGTGAGGCAAACATGCGCAGAGAGAACATCGGATTGAGCATTTACATGAGTATTAGGAGCTAATATTTTCCTATTGAACAGACTTTCAATAGGAGACTTTCCTGTAGTGTTTCTGGATATCTTCAACTTCTATTCAGAAAGAAAAATAAACACTGTGGTTGAGCTGGTCGACATACAACCGGTGATGTTTGTTTAAAGCGGTCACAAGCCAATAAAGTGTTGGGAACCAGTGATATAGCAGATGCAGCAGTGGTGCATGCTGGGTAACTGCGTGTTGACTGGGTGTCATGGTGGCTGGTTAAAGAGAGAGGAGCCCGAACACACGTTAACACCAAACACTGCTGTGAGACTAATTCTTACAAATTGGTATTTTTCCACTTTATAGGATTACAAAGGAGCCCCTGTGGGGCCTCTGCATGGGCCAGAGACAGGGACCAAGGGGGGGTCAGAGACCGAGGAGGGCGGGGGGGTGGGGGGGGGGGGGGGTGGGCAGAGGAACAAAGAGCAGGGTCTCCTCATCCAAACACAAACCTCACTGCTGCAGTGGTGGAAGACGTACTTTACTGAAGTAAAAGGAACAATACAACCAGAGCTGTAAATTGATCATCAATGATTTTGATCATTTGATCATTGATTATTTGTTGTTTATTAAGCACAAATCCCAAATATTTTCAGCTTCCAGATTCCCAGAAGAATCGCTGCTTTTCTCAGTAGATTCAATATATTTGGGCTGTTAGAGGACAAAACAAACAGGAAAGATGTGATTTTTCACTGTTCGTTTGGACATTTTATAGACCATATGACTAATTAATTTATGCATGCAAATTTATAAAAGTGAGTTTTATGTGGCGATTTAATGGTAGAGTTTGGAGGCTCCTTTTAGATTCTTCATTACAAGTAAAATCCTGCTTTCAAAATCTTACTGAAGTAAAAGTATCAGCAACATCAGAAAAGATCATTATTATATCACAGGAGTTTTAATGTATAAACAGTATTTAAATTATTTATACTGTTGAGTTGAATCTTTACGAACTCATCGTTGGTTTTTATTTGTACAATCTCAATTTGTATCAATGAAGTGACTAAATGTAGTAGAAGATGAACGTAGTGGAGTCCAAGCACCTTAAAATCCTGCAGTCCAGAAGTTTTTAGTGTTTGGACCAAATCACTCCTCCGGTCAAATCTCACAAACTGCACAGAAAAGTCAAACGTCAGTCAGACTTTAACAAATCACCCGTCCTGTGATTCACTCAGTGACTCGCTCGCTCAGCGCTGAGCGTCGCATTTACGGAAGAAACTTTTTAAGTTACATTTTTCCGTTTAAATAGTGCACTTTGTTGGTGTTTGAGCCTGTTTTCCCTGCGAATCAAACATACAGAGAGCGCAGATACGTCCAGATAATCAGAATCAATCCATCAATTGATCACCTGGATCAGGCCAGAGGAGCTTGTCTTGGTTCAGGACCTGGTTCCCTGCGTGAAGCCTGAATAATTCAGTTCCCAGGCTGGTTGCTGCTCTTCACACGTTCTGCTGCAGATCCTAACGGCTCTATAAAGTCTGGTGACCTCACGCTCTCGCTCATTTACAGCCAATGACTTTAAGTGTGTCCAATCCAATCCTCACGCATTTATTGAGAGAGAAGTGCACCCCCGCTCTCTAAGTAAATTGAAATCGCCGCCCTCCCGTGGGACTTCACTCCAGCCTGGGTCCAGCATCACGAGGGGGGACTCGGAGGCCCCGAGTGGACTGGATCCCATTTACTAAGGAGCATATTTATCCACCGCTGATGATGTGATTACCATTTATTCCGTCTATAAAGATGTGCACGGCTGAGGCCCCGCCTCCGAGAAACTAATTAATACTACAACAGCAAAACACGCTTCTTCTTCGTTGGTGTGGGAGCCTACATGCAGTTTACTGACTGATTAGCATGCAATCATTTAAGTTCATGTGTAAAACTGTAATTTACATATGAAATGATTGATTGAGAAAGAATATTTACAGGTTGATGTATTTACAGTCATGCAGTAAGTTAATTGATCACTTCAAATAATATAATATCTCATTTATATTACATTTGTAATGTTTAGGAATAGGTGACTGATTGTTGATTCCTAGTAACTCTGCACATTTACAGGGTTCGACATTAACCATGGCCCTATGGCCCGTGGCCACAATAAGTTAGTTTGTGGCCACCAAGTTTAATCCATATTCTGGATATACTTTGCCTTCGCCAAAGCAACGTTACAGGTCCACAAACATCCCAGATCCGAAGAGAGTGTGAGAGAATATATGTACCATATGTTTACAAAGAACTTTGAGTTTTCAATTTAAATAAATTATTATAAATATATATTTTCATTCTGTTAATGTCTTTTCATTTATTGAAGTGTCACAGTTAACGAAGGCTGTGTTAAGTTGCGTTAAATTGCCTTTTCTGTATTGTTTTTACATTTACATTTGAGCCACCAAAATGTACTTTGGCCACCAAATTTAGGGGCTTGGTGACCCGTGGGGCCAGTGCTTGAAAATATTAGCGTCTGTCCCTGATTTAGATTTATACTCCTGAGAAGAGAGTTGGGGGGGTAATGTTGGTCAGTCAGGCGAGCGGAGAGTAGAGCCACACAGTTTTGTCACCTCTCTCATTAACCATTCTCACTTCATAATTTGGTAACTTTGGAAATGGACCATTTTTCTTGTGTCGAAGTAAAGAGTTAGACTTCAGCGAGGGGAACCGTTGGAACGCTTCATTCGTTGGAAAACCTACAGCTGGAATCGCTGACTCTGCAGCACGTTAACAGACAGACGAAGGCAGACGTGTGTGAGAAGGTCTTCGTCTCGGGTCGTGTTTGCATGTGCACATCAGCTGTATAGAAACCTGATCTGGAGCGCACAGAGTTGTTGTTTGGAGATAAATGTGGCGTCACACTGCGGCCTGTGTTGCTGAGGCCGAGGTTAACTTGGTGAGGATGTGGGACACTTCCCACATGACTGATAAGAGGGACTTTTTCAAACACTTGACGCTCATGCGCTCGATGGGAGCGTCCAGCTTGGCAGCTCTGTGCTCCAGCTGTGTAAATGGGTTACGTGTGAAATGTAAGCTATGCAGGTCGGTGCGGCCCGGAGTCACGCTGAGCAAATAAATACTGTGATGTAATACCTCCCCTCACCTCGAGATTAAACACACAGTTCATTACGGCCGAGACACTTTAACCCCGCGGACACGTCTTAACGGCCGCCGCTCAGAGATGACGCATAAATCAAACAATGATAAATACGCTTGATTGGTCTTTGTTCAGAATGTGCAGCGCAGTGTGTTCTAATGCAGAAAGATGGATTCTTATGTAAAAATCAATAGAGGAGACTCTGCAGAGAGGTGTCAGCGTTTAGTGTTATGGATCTCTTTTGACGGAGAAGCAGCTGCTGTTTGAAGCTGAAAACGTTTGAGTTTTGTCAATCGATTAACGGGCCACTTCTTTTACCATCTTCCCTTTTCACGCAACATCCATCTCCTCAAGTACACTTAGATGGCTAATGTCCAGTTCCAAGATATTCTAATGATGATTCTAAATCACATTTATCCATTTATTGCTGATCAAGGGGTTTCATATGCTTAAAAGGACCAGTTTAATCAATCAGTTAATCATTTTGTCCCGACAGTTTCTCAGTTTATGAAGATATGAAACATATTCTAACCTGCATCCAGAAGAATGTCTGTGTTTTTGCTTAATAAACACTTCATTGGTATTAAAACAGTCTGATCATGTAACGGATAGTTGAAGCTCTACTTCTACTGGCGGCCATTTGTTTCTTCACCACAGCATGAAAAGCAGCTTGCAGCAGCTTTAAATACAGAACACAACAACAGTGATATCGGATGATTCTGGGTTTTTAAAATCCGGATCCTCAGATTCATCACAGATTGTTTTGGGCGTCAAGTGAACAGAACTACTGGAAAATAATGGAAACTGTAATAAAATGGGATCAATAGATGGTGTAATAAAGTGACTCTACATGTGATTTACTAACTCAAAGAAGGATTTGGTGTTAAGTTACTCTTAAATCATGCTTTAGTTGCTACAAGCAGAAAAGTAATTTCACTGATTATTTCAGCTCACAGTCAGCTGCACGTCGTCCAGATGATCCATTCAGGAGTTCTGGCAGTTTATGGAATAACTCGCAGAAGAAACACAGGAAGAAAAGTTTAGAGGCTCACACAAATATCTCTTTATCAGATTGTCTGAAACTTTTTATACCCACGAACGATCCTGACAGGACTGCTGTGGCCGCGTCTGGGCGGCGTATATAAACCTAATTATATGTATATAAACCTGATTTCTGAGTTCCTACAGCCTGAAGAAACATGTGGTCCTTTAATACCTAAGTTTATTTACATCAGCGTGTCTGTTGCCTGTAATCCTCTGCACAGTGTGATTCAGCTGCAACAGTTAGTCAATTCATCGATAATAAAATAATCTCTGGTTGCAGCTCCAGTTTCCACAAAGAGGGACAACAGAGTCCGGGGTCCTGCTGGTGCAGCCCACTTTATTGATCTTTGAAACCTGTTTCCTGTTGGACTCCTCTAACAGCACCTGCAGCCTGGATTGACTGCATCCTTCCTTCACATGATGGTGCAGAAACCTCCTCCTCCCCCCTGCTGCTTATTGTTTTATAAAACAGACAGACAGGCAGACGGACAGACAGACAGGCAGGCAGACAGATTGATTATGCTGCTGCTCGCCCTTCAAGTGTGTAAAAAAGAGAAATCAGTCAGAGAAAAAATGAGCCAAACACTTTGATTCCTATTTGTATTTATTCTTCTCTCCATGAAGAGCTGAAGAATAGTTTTTTATTAATTTCATGGATTATTTGCTCATTATGCATTAATCATGGTGCCCCATCTGGAAGGTGCAGGCGTGACTGTGTGAGAAACAGCCATTCTGATCTCAATTAGATTATGCCTCTCCTCTCCGACTACCCATAAATCACTTCTCCAAAGTGAAATTAACAGTTACTGGAGCGCATTAATATCCCGAGCCAGGCATGAGGGGAGCGCAGCGACTGGAACAGCCGACGCTCCCGACGCTGAAAACATCATTCTGTTTGTGAAATATCAACATTACATGCTAACCCCCCCCCACTGACAGGGAGAAATGATGGTGTGTGAAGCAGCAGATCTCCAGTCAGCAGGTCAACACACACACACACACACACACACACCCTCTGCATCTTCATCCTCATGTCAAGTAATTAAATCGGAGTGATTTATAAATAAAGAAGAATACAGATTACTGTTGTGATAAAGACACACTGATGTTTAGATCTGAACGTCTAAATATCTTAATAAACTGGACACTCAGTGTTCAGTTTATTAGGAACAGCTGACATCGTGTGGCAGGACAGTGTGAAGCGCAGCGACCAGAAACTGGAATTAAACCAGCAAAAGCATCAAAACAGAAAGCGAACAGAAACACGAGAGGTGTTTTCTTTTTATCTTTAGGTTTTGTATCTTTGACAGCTTGGCACGTGGCAGACATACAGTATGTTATTGTTTCCAGAATACAGGAAACACTTTTTTACATGACGTCTCGTAAACTAATGAATGAATGAATCCAGAAGGAAACGTGAGGCGTTTTTAAAGATGTTCATTGAATTGGACGATGTAGCTGTAGAGGAAGCAAGGAGGCCTGATAATTAATCCAAATATTAGCAAAATCGCAATATGACCAAGTTTAATATCCAAATCGCAGGAGCTGCATTTTTTTTTGGATGAAGGTAAAATGTGTCCGTTTTATAAATGAAGCGCTGTGGTGCTGCAGAGACGCTCCGGCCTGCAAATCAGGTTCTGCAGACGTAAAGGAGCCACAGCACAAATGACATCATCATCTTCATCTTTATATTTATTGTTTTGTGTAAATGAAATGCAAAAATGACCTTTCCCACTAAAATCGTGACTCATATCACAATATCTGTCAAAATAATCACAATATGATTTTTTTTTTTTAGCATTGCTTTGCTAACTTATCGGCAGATAACAAATTGAAAAGCGATTGTTTTGGACTAACTCGTCTCTCCTGATCAGCTCTGATCAGCGGCGGAGCGTTCGATCACTGCAGCGTGTCTGTAACAAACCTGGGAACAGTTTGATCTCAGTATACTGACGACACTTAATAACTTGTCCTCCATCTTTAATCGCAGACTAATACCTCGTATTGTTTTAGTTGAAAAGGTTTTCTCTCTCATGTTTAGTGTTCGCTTACTGTGAACTGGAACGCAGGTTACAGAAATCCTATGTGGATCAGGACTATGAGAGCAGGGCTCGCTGTTTGTTGGGAGATCTCACCTGGTTAAAGGGACAGAGCCCAGGGGACGGAGACTTAAACCCGCTGTGTGATGTCCGTCACATCTTTGATAGATTGGAAGTGTGACATTAAAATGGAAATTACTCGAGGGAGACTTGACAAGCGAACGGTGGGCAACCTTTGACCTCTGGCTAAGACCACAGAGTGTGAAATCTGTCAGAGAGACAGCCTGACAGAACGGAGGGGGAGAGACTGAGGAGCCGGTTACATTAAGAATAAAGAGCGAGGTGGGAGTGTAATAATGCTTTCCTGGATTATATCTACCTGTAGCCTGAAGTCAGGGCCCATTAACCTGCACTGCTCTTCAGCAGCACCATCCCAAATATCTTTTACTCACTGTCAACACTTTCTGTCCTCACACTGACAAACTGATCAGCTGAAATGACCAAAACAGGATTTAAGTCCAACACTGTTTTGATCCACATCCAGATAAAGATGCAGAATAAAACTTTCCAAACATTTTCTAATTCTGAAATGACTGAGTTAGAGAAGACGCAGCCGTGGTGCTTTGAGCCTTTTGAGTCCTTTTTAGTTAAATTGCATTTTTCTTTCTGCTTTTCTCGCTGCAGATTGGGGCCACATGATGAATCGAAATATGATCTCGATCTCGATTCAGTTCTCTTTGCGGTCTCATTTTTATGCAACAATGATTCTGCCTTGTTTGTGTCAGCGGGGAGATCCGCAGAAGAGTCGCAGAAACCCAGAAAGAACAAATGAATGTTTACACCTTCAGTTCTGACAGAAACGCTGTGCTTGTAAAAAAGTTCTGCGTGGAACCGGATTTAAAGAGGATGATGACTATCAAAGCTCCTACGTTACTTTGCAAACAAAAGGACCAACTGAAACAAAAAGGCCAGAAAACATCCAGCTGGAGTCTTGAACACTACGGAAGAATTCCTCTTGTGTTGCTGTGAGTCGGTTTGAGCTGAGACTTGGATTATTTTGAGCCCTGTTGGCATTATTCCAATATATTCTTCCTCCAGAAAGGACAAGTCGGGACTAATCTACTGTTTCACCTCCGTAACAAACCTTCTTTTTACCTTTTTAACGCGGGGGGGACCGTGCAATTCCCTGAACTCTGATGATTCCTGCTCTTACATCTGTCAGGATGTGAACAGCAGCGGAGGAGGAGGAGGAGGAGGAGGACTCTCCATACATAATTAATGACATCATTTCAACGACACTATTGACTAAACAAATGCATAAATCACAGCGGCCCGAGTCAATAGACACGGAAACATTTAATCATGTTGTAAATAATGACTACTTTTCCCATAATGCCGTAATTATTTTCAGCTGCTGATTTGAATGAGAGGTCTGTCGGCGTGAAGCGGCGGCGAACAGGGAGGCCGAGCTGTGATTGACAGCGACGGGGGGGAAGAAGAAAAGCGGGCGGCGGCGTCTTTATGTGGAGTGGCAGGTGAAAAGTGGCTGTCAAAAAATGCAGTGGATATTTGCTGTTTTGTTTATCAGCCGGCCGGCGCTGAATAAAAGTGGAGGAACATGTATAGCCTGTCCGTCTGCCTTTTCATCTGCTCCCTAAATGGGTCTGGGGATTGGAGAGTGCAGTTTATCCCCTCCATTCTGCCTGACAGAGAAACCATTTAAAGCTCGCCGCCGAGGAGACAGCAGTCTGTCACCAGAGACAGCGTTCAAATCAACTCTTCACATGCTGCTGCTCCAACTTTCTGCTTCCTGCCTTCAGATCAGCAGCTTTACCCTCGTCTTCCACAGAGCCCCCCCCCACACACAGGAGATGCCACTTATAGTCGCTTTCAGGTAAAAGTCACAATAAGTGTGTTTGCATTCACCTGTTTTTATGAACATTTTTAATTCGCACATAAAATAATCTGAGAGGAAACGGCGGAAATTAAAAATAAAGTAGTTTGCTGCTGCGTGACGAGTAACAGCTGTTTGTGGATAAAAGCAGAAGCAGACTTGATGAAGCCTGTGAGTCAAAGTGAAGGGCTGAAAACATCAGGTGTGTGTGTGGAGCGATGAGGAGGCTGCAACCTTCCTCACAAGAACTCATGAAACTAACAGAAAGCTCGTATCTCCATCATGTTCTCCACATGGTTTTCTCTTTGAGTGACGTCGTCTCGTGTCCTCTTCTTCTTCTGTGGTGCTTTAATGGCAGCGACTGGAGGATTAGCTCCACCTGCTGTTTACCTCCATCAACCAATCAACTCATGTTCACACAGCAGCAGTGGGTGGAGACCAGCAGCAGGTCAGGTTATCTGTTCAGGAGTTTCTGGAAATTCGGTTAAAATTTGAGCCACATTTGGATGAAACTTGACTAATGAGCTGAAACAATTACTCAATTAATCGATTAGTCAGCTGGAAGATTCATTTATGAGCAACTATTTTGATAATCAGTTAATCTCTACAAAATACCCATAATGGATAATCTCTGACACTAACGAAGCTGAGTTATCTCTGTTATCTGTCTCTCTCTCATCAGCTGTCACTGGTTCATTCAGTGAGAAACAAAACTGAGAGTCAGACTGAGGCTCAGCGGTGTGAGTCGGTCGGCCCACTCCACTATGGCTGGGCGATATGGCCAAAAATGTTATCATGAAAAAAAAATTCAAATCAGTCTATCGGTAATTATCACGATAAATGTCACATCATTATTTCTTTCAAAGTTTAAAGGCTGATTCTGAGTGAAAGTTGAAGAAACCAGATGGTTAATTGTGGTTTAAACTATTTTTTATTGTCAGAAGCTTTTGTGCAGACGGGTTTAAACATTCTGTAAATGTTTGTGCGTTTTGTTTTTGTCATAAAACACGGTGCTGGATGATACGATAGTTTGCTGCTGCTGCTTGTCGGGGGTCGTTTCTTACTCTCGGCGTGTTCTGACGGTGATGTTTCAAACGATGAAACAGGTTTTGGTGTTTCCCGTCTTAGCTGGCTGAAGCTGAGTGGCCTCTCCTGTTAACGACGGCTTCGTCCTGCTTCAGCTGCTCGTTGGAGCCGAGTTTTCTAACGGTGTCGCATTATTCTGATTCCACTCCATCTACAAACCTGCAGCCGCTGTGATTGGCTGTTCGTCTTCTTCTGTTTAATGGCAGGTGGCAACTAGCGTTTAAGGTGCATTAGCGCCCCCATTTGTTATATTTCTATCGAGGAAAATTCTCTCGAGATAATTATCATTATGGTTTTATCGCCCAGCCCTACACTCCGCTAACGTTACTGTTCACAGAATACTTCACTTTGCAAAGCTAATTATTAAGTTATTAAATCCAAAGTGCGCCCAGACGCTTGCCTGTTGAACTACGAGGTAACGAATGTGCGCCATCCGGTCGACATCATGTTATCAGCGACACACAAAAATCAATTCTAATCAATCGTAGAAGATTCTTCCATTATTCATATGTAAAGATATATAAGAGAATGTGGAGATGTTTATTTACTAAATGATGAAATG
>VMKM01003397.1:0-37938 GCA_008360985.2 Macquaria ambigua | reverse complement strand
GACTTATTGGGGCAGCCTGATAGTAGAGAGTTGCAATAGTCCAGCCTAGACGTAACAAATACATGGACTAGTGTTTCTGCATCTGTTTGAGACAGGATGTGCCTGATTTTTGCAATGTTACGTAAATGAAAAAAGGCAGTTCTTGAGGTTTGTTTTATGTGGGAGTTAAAGGACATATCCTGATCAAAGATAACTCCAAGATTCCTTACGGTGTCGCTGGAGGCCAGGGCAATGCCGTCTAGAGAAACTATATCTTTAGATAATGTGTTTTGAAGGTGTTCGGGACCAAGTACAATAACTTCGGTTTTGTCTGAGTTTAACATCTGAAAATTGCAGGTCATCCAGGGTTTTATGTCCTTCAGGCATGCTTGAAGTTTAGCTAATTGATTAGTTTCATCTGGCTTGATCGATAAATATAATTGGGTATCATCTGCATAACAATGAAAATTTATGGAGTGCTACCTAATAATATTGCCCAAAGGAAGCATATACAAGGTGAACAGAATTGGTCCAAGCACAGAACCTTGTGGAACTCCGTGACTAACTTTGGCATGCATAGAGGATTCATCATTAACATGTACAAACTGATATCGATCTGATAAATAGGATTTAAAACAGCTTAGTGCGGTGCCTTTAATGCCAATTAAATGTTCTAGTCTCTGTAATAGAATGTGATGGTCAATGGTATCAAATGCGGCACTAAGATCTAATAAGACAAGTACAGAGACAAGTCCTTTGTCAGATGCAATTAGAAGGTCATTTGTAACTTTCACTAGTGCTGTTTCTGTGCTATGATGCACTCTAAATCCTGACTGAAAATCCTCAAACAGCTTATTGTTGTGTAGAAAGTCACACAACTGATTGCCAACTGCTTTCTCAAGGATCTTAGAGAGAAAAGGAGGGTTAGATATAGGTCTATAATTTGACAGAACCCCTGGATCAAGAGTGGGCTTTTTAAGAAGAGGTTTAATTACAGCTACTTTAAAGGACTGTGGCACATAGCCTTTTAATAAGGACAGATTGATCGTATCTAAAGAAATGAAGAAATGCTAACTAAGGGTAAAACTTCTTTAAGCAGCCTAGTTGGGACGGGGTCTAAGAGACACGTTGATGGCTTAGATGAGGAAATCATGGAAGTTAGCTGATAAAGGTTGATGGGAGAAAAGCAGTCTAAATGTACATCAGGTTTTACAGTTGTTTCTAAGGTTCCTGTGTTTGAAGATAAGTCAGTACCAACTGAGAGCAAGTGGTGCTGAATTTTGTCTCTAATAGTTAGAATTTTATCATTAAAGAAGCTCATGAAGTCATTACTACTGAGGTCTAGGAATACATGGCTCAACAGAGCTGTGACTCTCTGTCAGCCTGGCTACAGTGCTGAACAGAAACCTGGGGATGTTCTTATTTTCCTCTATTAATGATGAGTAGTAGGCTGCTCTGGCATTATGGAGGGCCTTCCTATAAATTTTAAGACTATCTTGCCAGGCTAAACGTGATTCTTCCAGATTGGTGGAACGCCATTTCCTTTCAAGTTTTCGCGATGTTTGTTTTAGTTTGCGGGTTTGCGGGTTATACCATGGAGCTAACCTCCTCTGTTTTATTATCTTCTTTTTTAGAGGGGCACCATCAGATAGACATCTAGTGTAGGAATGTTTGCCTAATGGCGTGTAGTCCAGTAATAGGAATTCAAAAGTTATTAAATAATGGTCTGATAAAAGAGAATTCTGTGGAAAGACTATTAGATGTTCAATTTCTATGCCATAGACAAGAACAAGGTCGAGTGTGTGGTTAAAACAGTGAGTGGGTTTATGTACACTCTGACAGAAGCCAATCAAATCTAATAATGAGATAAACGCAGCACTAAGGCTATCATTTTCTACATCCACATGAATATTAAAATCACCTACAATAATTATTTTATCTGTTTTAAGGACTAAACCTGATAAGAACTCTGAGAATTCAGATAGAAATTCAGAATACGGTCCAGGAGCTCGGTACACTATAACAAATAGAATTGGCTGTAGTATTTTCCAGGTTGGGTGTGAAAGACTAAGAACAAGGCTTTCGAACGAGTTATAATTTAGTTTAGGTTTGGGTTTGATTAATAGGCTTGAGTCTAAGATGGCTGCAACTCCACCTCCTCGGCCTGAGCCTCGAGGAGTGTGAGTATTAATGTGACTGGGGGGAGTGGATTCATTTAGGCTAACATATTCATCCTGACACAGCCAGGTTTCAGTAAGACAGAAAAAATCAATATTATGATCTGATATTAGATCGTTCACTAGAACAGCTTTAGATGAGAGAGATCTGATGTTCAAGAGTCCACATTTAATTCTCCTATTTTGTTGTACTGTTGCAGTGGTGGTTTTGCTTTTTATTAGGTTTTTATGTGTAACTCCTCTTCTGTTTACTTTTGATTTAAATAATTTAAGTGGTGGGGGGGCAGACAACCTCTCTGTGGAGTTTAGGGTGGGTAACTGCTCTAATGGAAGCGCAGAGAAGCGTGTAGGACTGCAGCTCTGCCTCCTGGTCTGGACCACAGACTGTATTAAGCCTGTGGTCTGAACTCTGAGCTGTCATGGCTTTGGGCCACTAATAAATTCTGCCAGATTTCTAGATATGAAAGCGGCTCCATCCAAAGTGGGATGAATGCCATCTCTCCTAATCAGACCAGGTCTTCTCCAGAAAGTCCGCCAATTATCTACAAAGCCCACATCATTACCTGGACACCACCTGGACAACCAGCTGTTGAATGATGACATGCGGCTATACATGTCATCGCTAGTAAGATTAGGTAGGGGCCCAGAGAAAACTACGGAGTCCGACATTGTCTTTGCATATGTACACACCGACTTAACATTAATTTTCGTGACCTCCGATTGGTGTAATCGGGTGTCATTACCGCCGACGTGAATAACAATCTTAGCATATTTACGCTTATCCTTAGCCAGCAGTTTTAAATAGGATTCAACGTCGCCCGCTCTGGCCCCTGGGATGCATTTGACTGTGGTCGCTGGTGTCGCTAATTTCACGCTTCGCAAAATGGAGCTGCCAATAATCAAAGTTGGTTTCTCAGCGGGTGTGTCGCTGAGTGGAGAGAACCTGTTAGAAACGTGAACGGGTCAGTGGTGAACCGTGGGCTTTGGTTTAGGGCTATGCTTCTTTCGGACAGTCACCCAGCCTCCCTGGCTTCCCGGCTGCTCGGGAGTTGCCGGGAGACGGCTAGCAGAAGCTACCTTTGGTCGGCTCGCACCGGCTAGGGGCTGGCTAGCTACGGCTGACTGACTCTCCATGGTGCGGAGCCACGACTCTAACTCACTGAGCCTCGCCTCCAACACAGTGAATAAACCACATTTGTTACACGTACCATTATCGCTAAAGGAGGCAGAGGAGTAACTAAACATGTGACACACCGTGCATTTATAGAGCACTTTTCTAAAACCACTTTACAAAGTGCTTCACACAAGACAACAACTTCACAACAAGCAGATCATAACATTTTCCAACAAATTAATAACAAATAAAACAAATGAAACAAATAAAAACAAATAAAACAAGAAAACAAATAAAACCAGCAAAAGTATAGTCAATAAAATCAAGAGAAATTAGGAAAAGCTCTCCGATAAAAGTATGTTTTAAGAAAGGTCTGCTGACCTGATGTCCTCAGGCAGCTCGTTCCAGAGCTTTGGGGCTCTCACTGCAAATGCTCTGTCACCTCTAGTTTTCATCCGTGCTACGGGAACAGATAAAAGACCTTAGACTTAGACTTCCAGTGTTTGGTGCTCTTTGCTTCTTCATTTTGTTTGACTTATTGTCATAAACACAGCTGTCACTCTACTTTTACAGGGAAAATATGATGATGAAATTATGATTATTTTTAATAGTGATGAATCTATTCATTTTTCTGACTAATCATTTAGTATGTAAAATGTAAAACGTACAACATACAACATTAAAGACATACAGATTAGGTATAGGTCTGGTGAAGTGTCCAGGATTTGTGACCCTTAAGTTGAACCTTGGATATAACAGGGCAGCAGTGCAGTTGAAATGGACAGAAAGTATCAAATGTTTATTTTGCAGTGTCATGTAATGCAGTATCATGTATTTTAATTTTCACAGGGCTCCCTAAGGCTGCAGTGATCACTCACCTCCAGAGTTTGAAGGCAGCAGCAGGTTTCTGGGCATTTGGGGCAACTGAAGATGACGTGATATACATCCCTCTGCCGCTCTACCACAGTGCAGCTTCCTTGATCGGTATAGGAGGAACCATAGAGTTGGGTAGGCCTCAGAATATGTCTATATGACTAATTATTTTATATTCACTGTATGTTGTAAGCATTTCTTTTATCTTGTCACATTAAATCTAAACATCCAGCAAACAACTATCTAGATCAGGGGTTTTCAAAGTCTGACACTGCGGTGCCCCCCTCATACAAAATCGACATGTTTTTTTAGCCTATATTTGTTTTTATTTTGGCAAGTTGGCACCATTAAAAGTGTGCCGAATTAGCTATTAGCAGTTCCTTTTTGCAATTTACCCATTGATGTATAGACAACTATCACTGGATTACTTTGATACTGTTGAAAACTTAAAATGATGATTCTAATGTTCATTTCGTCAACAAAAACTATGATGAAAAATATTCGTTGACAACCTATTTTTCACGACGAAAACGAGACTAAATCTAAATAAAAAGCAACCTTTGAAAACAAGAACTATAACGGAATGTATTCAATTTTTCGTCAGCAAATAAAAACTAAACGATAACGTGAAAGATGGATGGACGGACAAATGAACTAAATAATCTTTTAATGCAAAGTCTTATTCAACGACCTGCATGCCTCTGCAGAATCACACACTGTAGCTCCTGAACAGTAAAACAGTTTCCTCCACTGCCCAAAATATTTCTTGTTCAAAAGTTGATTTAGCCACTTAACCTGTTGCACAACCGCTATTAGGAAGCATCTTGCATTCAGTAACTGTCTTTCTTTGTCAGTAATATTAAGTGACGTTATCAGTTCTTGGACGAAACAGATTTATGGACTAAATTCATCTAAAATCCACTGAGAATTAGACAAAAGCAGCAACAAAACAGCTGGGACAACTTATGAAAACATGCAGTTCAGCATGCCATTTATAAAAAGGCAAGCTAATGTAACATTGTCAGGTGCTGTGGATGTGGATGTAACGTTAACATTACCTTTAGTCGGTTATCTTTTGTGTTGCTATCAGAAGGAATGAATAAGATCCAGGATTTATGTCAACAGTCAGCCATCTCCCTCCAGATGTTTGCTAAAGAAATATCACTATATTATCCAACATTTTAGCTTCTCCTCTCAAGCTAAACCCAGACAGTGAACAGTATTTTAGTGAACAAGTGAGTGAAACAGCTTCTGATGCTGCCGTAATGCTAATGCTAATGGAACGACAGAGAGAGTGAGCAGTTCTGTTAAAACATCCAGAGTTTGGAAATTTACTGAGGAGAGTTACTCTGTTATATTACTGCAGAGCAGAGTGACATGGATACTGTGCTAACAAGTAAACAGTGCCTTTTCCACTAACCTTGGGATATACTAGAACAATACTTGTAACCATGGTAACTGTACACAACAAAGATGACAGCTGTATCCTCAAAATGCTTAGAAGATATAAAAATTAAAAATGCATGACAAAAATGACACTAAAATTTCACTAACAAAAATTTGACTAAAATGTCTTTAGTTTTTGTTGACTAAAACTAACAAAAATCAAATTACTATAATTTGACTAAAACTAATATACATTTTCGTTAAGACTTCGACTAAAACTAGGTGCCAAAATGAACACTGGATGATTCTCAGCCATGTTCCGGAGTGTAAGGAGCATTTGTTATGACTCTGAGAGGGAGTATGATTTTTGACGCAAATTCACCTCATGCAATATCTTTGTTCACGACTCCACTTTAACTCTTCTGGAGAGCAGCACCTCACACTTTGAAAACCTCTGATCTCAATCATTACTGCCACATTTGAGAGTACATTCTTATGTATGGGCTAGGTTAACCACTTAAAGAGTAACTACATGCAGAAATGTTTTTCTGAGTAGTAAAGTTCTATTTATTACACGTCACACATAGAATAAAACAACATTACTCTTTCTGAGATGTTTACATGTACAAGAACAGCTGTACTGAGACACAGCATCAGGAAAATAAGTTATATGCTCAGTATAAAAGCAGACTGATGAAGACTGACTTTGCAAGATCACTCATTTTTAAATGTCATACTGAGTGGGATCAGATTTTGAGAGTTGCTCTGTGAGTTAAAACATACAGCTTTAATAATTGTGGTTTTCCATTTATTATTTATCAGTTTTGAGTTTCTTTTGCACTTTTACTTTGGCAGATCTGTGGCTCTGAACTGTAGTAGGAGGCCTCTGGTTCTAAAATAATGTAGCCTGGCTAGTAGCTTGTAGCTTGTATGTAGCTTGTAACATAATAAGCCATCACAGATGCGGGCGTAGAGACTCTGTCACACATTAACAAGAGATTTATTTCTGTTCTGTGGCAGTAAACACTGAGCTTCTCCACACATTAAGGGCTACTATTTGTAGCCATCGCACAGCAGCAGAAACTATATGTGCGTCTCCAAATTGACAGTGGCGCTGAGTGCAGTTTTATGCATTAGGCACAGTGGCGGTAACTTCATTAATTATCTATAGTTATCTGAGTGCAGCGACAGGAATGGTCAGGATCTAACGGTAATTGTGTTTCTCTAAACATCATAGAGGTAAGTTCACAGATTCCAAGTTTGTCATTATTTGGAATAAAGCAGCTGTCCTCAGGATGAGTCCTGAGCTCCATCAAAGCTGTCAAGACATTTATATTTTACTGTGGGTCCAAACTCTGTTTGGTCTGGAGA
Source organism: Macquaria ambigua (assembly GCA_008360985.2). Classification (NCBI taxonomy): domain Eukaryota; kingdom Metazoa; phylum Chordata; class Actinopteri; order Centrarchiformes; family Percichthyidae; genus Macquaria; species Macquaria ambigua. The sequence continues at coordinate 31,038 of VMKM01003397.1, read as the reverse complement.
GTCAAAGTAAATATTTTTTTCTTTTATTACAGAAAGTTTAGTTTTGATGCTTATCACAATATTTGCATTAGTGGTATTATTGTGGAAGGGTATCCACATGTATACTGAACACAAGTTCTCTAATATTAAAACAAACAACAAAATATGGCAACAGAGAGTAATAATGAAAACACATTTTAGTGAGTTAGTATAGCAGTTGACTTATTGGACAGATAGGCCGATCATTACACATGGACAGGAATTTCTGTGTTTTGTCTGCCAATGACAACATATTTGAGGTGTTGTATAATAATATTTGGGTGATGTATTAGTATTGCACTAAATAATTTATGAATCTTAAAATGACTGAATGGGAAAAGGCGGGAAACTGGATGTTACGGGGTTAAGATAAATGCAACTGCACTGGCAGTGTCTGTTTCCCATGAAGCTGTGTCACATTTGTCCTTCTCAAACGCTGATTGAAATCCAATATTATGTCAACCTGCCACAGATCAACTATATAGGCTTAATGTAATTGTAATTGAGTGATGCATACAGTGGCTGTAGAAAGGTTCTAGAGCAAGAATGGTCTTCTCATCCTTTACTCATAGACAAACATAACATAAAAAAATTTAATTATCTAACAATTTTTCAGATTGTGGTCCTAGTCACAGAATAGTCTGTCCAGGGGAGTCTGATCTCATTTGGGATCCTTGAAAAGGAAAATTGTGAGAACCACTCACAGTAGTAACAGAGCTAGAGGATAAGGCAAAAGGAAGGTACACAAATCAAGACAGTCCAAATAGACAATCATCTTTTGAACCTCAAAGGATATATTTTAAACTTGTACACAAAATGGATTTTGATGGACTGTTTTAATATTAACAATGACATGATGAAGGCACGTGTCCTCACTGCATGAATGTAGCCCAGCCACACGCTTTTACCCGCAGATGATTTGAGTTCCATGTTAGATACAGAGAAGCTATTTTCTTGGCAAACTGGTATTCAGGACTGCAGACAGTGTCCACTGACCACAGTGCAACTGCCAAACTATGTGACCCCTTTGAGGGCCCGCTGTTTCACTTCAACTAGCAGCTTAATTAGAGGCTTTAACGCAGGAAGTGGACACTGGGGACTATTATGGAGAATATTATTGTTTTTAGGTGATTGTTGCTGTTTCCCCCTTCATGGAAAGGTCTACTGTATGAACCTTCATATTTGGGTTTAGATAACATTATAGTACGGTAGAATCTGCATGTTTGCAAGCTTAAAAGCAATGTTACAGTTATAAAATGGTTTTTAGAAAATTCTATTCTATTAGAAAATTCTAATCAGCTATCCTATTGATTTGTTTCAACTGCTAACAAAGTTGACAGTTCAACGTCCTTCCAACATACTGATGGGTTGTGCTAACAAACCTTGGTGAGGCTGGTGTCCTGTTTTGGATGTTAAAATGTATTCAACTTTGTACACATTTGTCACATTTAGACTTTAGACTCTCCACCTTGGGCTAGCTGTTCTGTCATTGTCAGACCAGGTCTACACCTGCCAACCTTCACCACCTATAGGCAAGGCAAGTGATAGCTGCTGTAGATTTGAAACACAATAGATGGCACAGATTGAACTGGAATGTTAGGTCCAGAACTGCTGCCACTGTGGTTCTGAAAATGGCTGACATATGCTTGACATCATCTGATTTTTTCAAGTCCATCGTAATACAACTCTCATACGCATTGTATGTTAAGAGTAAATGGTCCCCGTAAACATTCCCCCTCTCCATACTGACAGTGAAGTGATTCCTTCATAGAGCGATTCCACTATGAGGAGGACTTTTGAATGTGTTGTTTATTTGTCCCGTCCCTGGTGTGTAAAGACCTTTATCATTGGCCTAACTTTAAAGTGCACTTTTGTACCAAACAAGGACTGGGGATTTTGTCCTGATTTTGTCTAGAGTGTTGTCACTCAACAAAGGTATCTATAAGTTTGTTGATAGAACACAGGTCACAGTCAACAGTGTTGTTTTGTAATGTTGGGGATGAAGAATGCCCTCATAGGACTGAGATGAGCTTGTAGGACTTAAAGTAAACATCAAGTTGGTTTTTAACCTTTACCATAAGATAACATTGGCAGACATGGTCCTTGTTATTTGCAATAGATTAGGTTAGTGGGCCAAAGAGATTGCCACACTTGATACATTGTACCTCAGTTTTTGAAAGACATCAGTAAGGCAGCATGTGTTCTCTTAGAGGTATGAGTACATAGACTTAATGTTTCCACCTCTGTTTGTGGAATGATTGCATCCATTCAGGAAGGTCAGTAAGTCAATAGATGGGTTCTATCTCAGGAGTTGTAATCATGTTGTGTTCAAGTTCATTGGGCTTAAACCATTTGGCTTGGTGTGTTATTTTCCTTGCAGTTGCACTGGCCCCAGGGCCCATGCACAGGCTGCCACAGTTAAGCTAGTGCCGGCCCCTCTCCACTGCAAATAAGTTAGGCAGTGGCTGAATCGCACACAAGTAGCACTGCAAGTTGTAATATCACTACAATCCTCAACAATGACCACAACACTTTATACACCTTCAAATAAGGTAACTCATGTCTGTTATGGTTGCTGTTACATTTCCAAGTACATGTCACTAAAAAATTGCAATCACATTTACTGATGTCTGTGTTGTATGTATATACAGTATAGCTATGTATCATGAACAAACTAAGTTTTGTTATTCAATTAAATAATTTGTCGAGATTGTTTTTGTATTTACTTTATCAGATGCAGGGATTGCTGGGAAATACTGTTTTACAATGTCTAATGTCTATTTTATCTTATGTTTGTGTTTGACCAGCAAACTTCATTTCTAGCTAGTCGACCATGGGTGAATTACTCCTGTTATACCCAGTCCCAGTAGCAGTAGCAAGAATGTGGCTGAAGCGTGCACAAGCAGGATGCTTATTATGAATCACCATTCAGTCATATCTACATTCAGTGACGTTAGCAATGCCCTGCTATGGTTCATGACATTCCCTGTCACTGTCGCAACAGCAGAGATCCTTTTCAAAGTTAAAACAAAATAAAACTTGCTCCATGGCAGAGGACAGACTGAATGGACTGGCTATCCTGGAAAACACCAGAGCCAGGGAGTTTGCTAAAGACTTTGACTGTGAAAAAGAGAGCTAGATAGAGAAGTTCAAACCCTGGCTGACAATAAGAAGACCATAAGATTATAGAAATGGTCAAATCAGTCTCTAATCTTACTGAAAATGTATGATATCAGATGACTCATTTAAGCTAATTAGGAAATAATTATGTGATGTTTCATCAGGAATTACCTATTAAATACAGGTGTGCTCACTTCTTCACTTTGACCTGAGGAAGACCATCTTTCGCACATTTCCGTGCATCATTTGATTTCTTCATCTGGCTACATGAATGAGCATGGCTAGTTAAGGTTTAATACTCTTGCAAAGTCACACATCGTTAGCTTGATTATTTACATTACGACACCAAGCAGGAGTAGTTGTAGTTTTGAAGCATGATATACTGTGTGTATATAGTATAAGCTTGTTAGCTTGCTAGCCAAAACAGACACTTTGTACGAACAAGTTTGTTTGAAACATACTGAGACATTAAGCATGCCTTAGTAAATGTGGCCCTCTTGCACTATAGCATTGTGCTGTGAGTGCGGTAATCTTCTCAAAAGAGCAAGAGATTTAAACAGTACATGGACCTGCACAGTAACACAATGCTCTACAGCACCACTAGTTTAAGTACATTGGATACCTCTGTCATCAAAACATGTAAAATATACAGTACATTGTATATGGAAATTAAATGTTAATCTGTGATTTGATTTAAGGTCCATGTTTATATTTATAAATGTATGGAGTAAATATACCTAAATTGAAAATAAGAGAATATGAGAATTTTATCCTTATATATTGAATTTAATGGCATTGTTGTCTATTCCATCACAGGTGCGACCTGCGTCTTGAAAAAGAAGTTTTCAGCCTCCCAGTTCTGGAATGACTGTAGAAAACATGACGTGACTATTTTCCAGTATATTGGTGAGCTCTGCAGATACATCTGCAAACAGCCTAAGGTAATCTTCTGTTTGGCATTCAGCTGTGAGTGTTAATAACCTCTTGCAAAAAAATATCATGCCTGTCTCTGCATGGACATACTGGTATCTTAGTGTTTTCTTCTATCCTATACATTCTATTTTATTCCTTTCTGATTATTTTATTCTATTCCATTATTTGCTGTTAATATCTCAAGAAGACGACATAATGTTATTCACATTTAACTTCCACACACCAGGCTACAAAACAGGTCCAGATAGTATGCTCTTTACAGTAGGCAGATCTTTTTCCTTTGTGGAGAGAATCCTTTACAGTCTAACAAGTAAGTAAGTTGTGCATATCTGTGGCAGAAAGACAGGCAGGGTCTTTGTTTTAGTTTTTGCGTCCTCCCATGGCGGACACATAGACATGCACGCGCACACAGTATGAGGACAGAGCTCATCCCTTCTTGAAGCTGGACTCAAAGTCCTCTTTGTCCGCTCTCCCTCTGTTATGTGGCTGAGTGGGTGGAAGGCTGGCATTGACTGTCCTCACCACTGATTGGCAAATTAAAGATGTGGACACATACAGCACATAAGCACCTTTTCACAAGGTCAATGTGTGCACACAAGCACAAATTAGTACAAATTACTGCTTGTATACTGTCATTATGCACATTGATCAATGTGCAAACATGGCAAATACCATAGAACTCATTACTGAGGACACAAAGCAAGCAGGCATTTACACATTTTTGGTAGATTTGTCAAAAGGTGGTTCTTACTTGATCAGCAGAGCAGTCACCAAGACTGAAATGTTGATAGTATACTTTTTTAACTTTACGTGACATAGTCATAATTCTTAAGATTTCATGAAATCAAACCCAATATCTGATACTATTTATGGCTTTTTTTCTGCCATTCAATGTATTTGCATTCTGTATATACCTCTCTGTATAGTAGTTCATTGTTACTGGTGGAATTCGCCTTTCCCCTGCGGGTGTCCCCTCACACAAGAAATTGACTGGAAATGTACTGGACATGATGATAACAAAAGCAGGCACATGTGTGCATTTCACATAATGGCAGCATTCAGTGATGAGCTCACCATTACTGTGCCAGACCAAAATGTCCACTGTCTTCTTTAGTCTTCTTTATTAAAAGGAGGCGATGAATCTGCTCAGCCACAGTGTATCTGGCCGTGCTGTAAACAGATACACCAGTTCTTCTTCCTCTGTTGTATATCTGACAGAGTAGTTGCTCAATGTATGTTGGCTGCCCCCCGTGGTCGATAAACATAGGGCTGGTCCAGTACAGAGACAGCTCTGGGATGTGTTTAGCTTAGCTTAGCACAGCGACTTGAAGGAGGGGGAAACTGCTGGCTTTAAACAAAATACACCTCCAAGAACTTTTTATTAAAGTTTTATTAAATTGTGTCATGTAATTGTTAATTTAACCAGTATTCCTCGATAAAATTCTCCAGCACATCTTGAGATGTGGGCGATGCCTCTCCTTGACAACTGCCCATTGAGATGTGCTACTGTCATCAATTGTTAATTGATTCCATTCATTTTTCTCATTAATTTCACAAGTTTTTAGTCACAGACCGTCAGGAAAATGTCCAAATATGGAACACTTCTCTTTCATGGGCACTGCTTTTGAAGAATGATTGACAGGTCATTAGTTGCATCTTAGAGTTGAGAGAAGGAAAATCTGCTGAACAGTGGTTGTTGCGTTAAGGTGATATCAGTACAAACAAACTTTTCATTGAATTTCTCTGTGGGTTGAATGTGGTGAAGCTGTTCCTCTGGCTCAGTACAGTTTCTGGCTGTGGGATTCCATGTTCCGGTCCATGTGTTGCCATAGAAACCTTAGCCACGTGGATTTGTTATGTGGAGCTTTGAGATTGGTTGCATTACTTCCATGGTTTGTTTAATTTTGTTTGCATCCAACAGAAACACCACCCTGGCATCTATACTCCAGAACAGTCAGAACTGATTAGTGTGACTTTCAGCTGTTATTTGATGTTTTGTGTAACTTCAGATGCTTTTCACAGTAAATCACATGTCTATATATGGATTTGTAAAAAACACTTTTTCTGTTTCCTCATCATTTGAAAAGTGCACTTTTGCACCTAAGTCAAAAAGGACAGTGGCAGTCTTCCTAACTACTTAGCTACTTTTTCACCCACTTCTATTGAAACCATTTAAACTTAATTGCAAGTCACAATTAATAAATTGTCAATCCTTAAGCCTAATTTGCATACAAAAGCATTGTCTTTGCACTGAAATGTATATAGATTACAATGAAATATCTATAAGAGCAGCTGGTTTGTGAAACATTATTTTCATTTTTTGCATCATTCCATTCATTCTTTGCATTTCCAGCACATTATATTATTGTCTTTTCATAATCTAGTTGGAACTATTAGAATGTATTTGTGTGTGTGTGTGTGTGTGTGTGTGTGTGTGCATAGCTGACCTTTTCCTGTATATTCCAGTATGTCAGCTTAATGATAGTATGTATTTACATGGAACACATTGTTGAATTGCAAGCATTTACATTGAGAAATTATCAGTTGTCACCTGTCAGATGTATTCTGCTGATGTCATCACATCCTTCTCCCTCCATCAGACAGAGGTGGATAAAGTTCACAAGGTGCAAATGGGAGTCGGGAACGGGCTGCGGCAAGACATCTGGCGGGAGTTCCAGAGTCGCTTTGGAAACATTAAAATGTGCGAAGTGTACGGCTCCACTGAGGGAAACCTGTGTTTCATGAACCACATCGGCAAGATTGGAACTGTGGGCCGCTCCAACTTCTTTTACAGGGTGAGTGCTTGGTAACCTTAAGGTGTGAGGTCTGCAAGATGTGAAGAGGGGGTGCATTTCCACCCAAGTAGTAATTATAAGCACAATACCAAAACAATATCAAGTCCCTGGTCACACTTGCTGGTTGCATGCTCTCTATAGAGAAGATGCGACACTTTGATGGCATGTTACCTATTGCTAATTATTCTACTGTAGACAAAGTTTTCAGCCATTCCCAGTTACAGGCCTTTACTCCACCAAAAAGTAAAAATACAAAGAATGGTGTTGGGGGTGTATGTAAGTGCAACCCATTTTCCAGAGTCCAAGTGGGGACCCTTGTTGTATTTTCCTCTTTTAACATGTTGGCTCAGTAAAACATTACAAGGTACATGTGGATCAAGAGACAAATTCATTCATTAAAAACAGGAGGAAACACAAATGCATCTATTAGCATCAATAGCTATTCGGGACCAGGCTATGTTTGAGTTTAGCGAAACACAATGGCATACTTACATCTCCGGTCTCTCCAGTCTCTCTTTCTTTATCTGTTGAGATAAACAAAGGACACACATACAGACAGAAAGACAGAGATTCCTTCCTTTATGGTTAGATACACCTCTGACCCACTGGGTGTGTGTGTTAGTGTGTGAGTGAGAGAGAGAAAGTGTTAAGGAGTGCTGTGTCTGCAAGGCAGCAGTTGTGTTTCTAAGCTTCAGTCTGCATACTTGTGAGAGCATTTCAGTAATATCTTGTTGACATGAGTCCAACAGAGGTTATTCAGGGTCATAGCAGCACTCTGAAACTCTCCAGCTGCCTTAACTCCTTAGAGTGCAATACACATCCTTTGAATGTATAACAGAGTAACAACTAATAAAGCTTAGTTTTGTTTTTTTATTTGCACAAATACAAAAAACTTGAACTTGATTTATTATGTTTAATCATAACAAAACTATAGGTTGAAGCAGGTGTACTTTTGACATGCACCCTACTGTATGTGCAGAACTCACACTAGACATGTATGTGTATGCAAATGCATTTATGCATTATGTACATCTATTTTTAAATGTGATGGCAACCCAGGTGTATGGTTTTCTTTAAGAGGTGCATACATATACAACCCATGTTCACTCCCCAAGCATTGCTGCTAATCAGCCGCATCTTGTGGCAGAAGCAGTGTGCAAGACTTGAATTTGACCACTAAAGTACTAAGTAAAGTGTAGTGAGTGGTGAGTGGGTGGGGTAAACAGTGGTGAGTGAGTGGGGTAAAGACCTTAGAGGAGATCTGTCAGGTCATGTATTATATAGGATGTAGCAAGTGTCCTCCATCAGAGGGGTCTTTGATATGGTTTTGGCAGACACGGACATCCTAAACAACGGCACTGGGCATTTACTGCCCACTAGGTAACTTTACATGCCACGAATACCAGAATACCAGAATACCAATTCACATATCCTACTACAGATTACTACTTTAGACCTTTATGTCTACAACATAATCCATAAATTACTAATAAAGCTATGTAATAATAACCTACAAGAAAAATCCAAGTGTAGACTAGTTAAATTGTCCATCTTGTTTTCTTTTCCAAGAGGCAAAGTTAGCAAACTGTATATCATAGTGTATACAATACAGAAGAAAATGTGACTAACTTTCCACTTACACCAAAATCACACAGCTCACACAGTCTATTTTTCTCCTGATAATTTTTGAATGAAAAACGAACACCAGTTCTTAATTGTGCAACAAAGTATCTTTGTCTCCTGGATAAGTGTGATTCCTTAATTTAGGTTTCAACAGGATATTTTCAGACCATTGTTCCTTAAACTTGGCTATAAGCTGACTTTTAATGGTGTTAACATTACAACATACATCATTCCTGTAGATATACACATCACAACACATTACTCTGCTCAAAATACGAGTAAAACCCTTTAGCCCATTGAGAACTGTGTGATTTACTCAGAAGAAATATCTTTTTCTTGTACTTTAAAAATAGCAAACATCTTACATGTGATGTAGTACAACACAACAACAACACAATACACATGTCATTGAATATCATTTATAAATATAATGTCCTACAACACAGTGTTCATGTTCATTTTGTCCACTTGGTGGTCAATATAACAATATTATGCAATACAATAGATAAAATATAATGTCAATAATAATACAATAGGATGTACTACAAGACAATAGCAACACAACACAAATGTCTTAGAATATAATTTAATACAATATAATTTAATAAAAACAATATGTTACAATTACAATGAATTGTTATACAATAGTAAGATGTTTCTGTTATTTATTGTATCATTACATTTTCAAAATAAACATCTTACAATATGACGTACTACAAGAAAATAGCAATACAATACTACACAATACAAACATCTTTGAATATAATTGAATACAGTATATGTAATACAGTACAATATTACAACACAATATAATAACAGTATTATGCAATAAATATTATAATACAATTTATTATAATTACAATCAGTTGTAATAGTAATAAGGTGATTGTGATAGCTTGAGGTTGACAAAACAACAAACACCTGGTATGAAAATAATTGGTCAGGCCATTAACATTAATACACAGCTGAAACTTAGAAAGAGGTTGTCTAAAGAATGTCAACTTGAATAATCAGTTCTAGTGATTAAGCTGTAAGTCTGTTGAGACAGTTAGGAAGGTTAACCAGTGAAGTGGCTTTCCTGTAGCTGTCGCAGGTATTAGCCTCACTAATGCTTGTCTGTGGAGCTGCTGTTAATCAGAGGGCTTACAAAAGAGTGGCTACATGTATTTAGCTCTAATTTCTGACCTCAGCTATTCTTAGATCTGTCTCACTGTTTGTCCTGCTGGCCCACAAACCATTATAAAAGGTAGTTATAAAAGTGAAGTTATAAAACATAATGACTTCAGGACACATATCCTAATTTAGTTAACAGGATTGTCAGATTAATTTGGGGTCTTGGATTCTAGAGAGATTCATCAGAGTGCCCCGAATCGAGCTCCAGAGACAAGGCGGAGCACTGCTAGAATACAAAAATGGAAGAAAATATATTATTAAAATATGTATTATAATGACAGTAATACTATCAATAATAATATTGTCCAAAATAACAACAGTAATAATAACAACAAAAATAAAAACATCTCTCTGGGGTCTCTGCATAGAGACTGATCTTATGATGTTTTGGGTGTTTGGATTCCTTTTAAGTAGGTGTTCTGACAAATGGCTGCTGCTAAGGGTTTGATGAAAATGGTGAATAGAGAGGGAGAGAGTGGGAATCCTTGCCTTGTCCCCCTGTGCATTGTGAAGCTTTGTGATGTACATTGGTGGTGACAGTGGTGTAAAGAATCTTGACCCAGTTAATAAATGATTCCCCAAAGCCAAATGTGGTAATGTGGTAAAAAGAAATGTCCAGTTTACCATATCAAAGGCTTTTTCTGCATCCAAGGTGGCTATGATGGTTCCTGCCTGTTGTAGTGATGAATAATGCAATCAATTAGTAGTAGTGACTTTTTCTATTCTGTGACGTAGTGCCTACTTGATGGCAAGGTTGAGTCTTTGTTAGGCTTTAGGATGGGTGAAATTGTGGCTGTGTTCATGTTTTCTGGAAGTCTTAAATTTTTTTTTATTTCATTTATCAGTTCATTGAAGAGTGGTGCTAGAATGGACCAGAAGTGTTTATAGAACTTATAGAGCCAGGGGGGTTACGTCCTTATCTCTGTACAACTGTCCATCTATTTGCATCTTTGTAGGATTTCCTGTAGATACTGGTCATGGAGTCCTTAGTCTGTTTCTTTGAGTTGCCTGCCTTGTCGTTGAACTAGTTCTCTTTGTTTGCATTGCTAGAATTTCGCTAAGAATGGCTGTGGTCGGTTGTTGATCTCAGATGGTGTACGCGGTGGAATGTGATGTTGTTGACTGTCTCTGTAGGTAGTTTGAGCTGTTTGGTCATGAATTCCTTTACTAATTCTTCTGGGTCGTCTAGAGTTTGTTCGGGAATGCCGGTGAAAAACTTAAATAGTCTTTCATGCTGCGTGCTGGCAAGTAGGGCTGTCACAATCATGAAACTTTAGTTGATTAATTGTCATACAAATACCTGTGATTTTAATTGTCTTTTTCTGTTCATTTTATGCCACACAGCAGTGCTGTTGTGTTTGGCTTTGCAACTAGGCCTAAATCCATGTTGTTAATTTCAACCTACCCAGCAGCAGTAAGGTCTAGACAGCCAAGCTCTTTTATTCCATGTTTTTTGTCCTGACATTGGAACCTTGTGCTCAGGTAGACAGTTTATTTGCCTCAACCCAGCCGATGGAAACATACCTGTAGGGTCCAAAACTTTGTACAGAGTGTAAACCTTAGGTCAACATGTGTTTCTTAATCCACTTTCTTTCATACAAATATAAACATGGTCAAAAACAATGACAGAAAAGGCTGCCGTTTATTTCTGTATATTCCAAAAGTCCACAACATGGTCAGAAAGCTGTGCAGCTCCACTCTACACCTGCAGCTACTCACTGCCCTAAAGTGTCATTAAGTGTCGGCAAAGAAAAAGTCTGTCCTGAAGGGACATGTATGTATTTCTATAATTGTAATTATTCAGAGTAGACCTGGATTTAAATTAATAAGAACAGGAGCAAATATGACTAAATATCAGCATGTAAATAATAAATAACATTAACTAACAAAACTTCCATTGATTATGGAATCAAATGAATATACAAAATGATCGCGGCCAGCTCAAATAATCATCAGGCGATCATGTAATCATTGTGACAGGCCTACTTGTAAGTCCAGAATACTGTTTTTGTGTTTGGTGATCACAGAAGTGAGCTGGGTGGTAATAGTGTTAATGGAGTGTTATAGTGATTTGTTTTCCCTAGTTAGTGTGTCTTTTGCAGTACTTCAATGTGTTAAGTTTCAGTTTAAACGGATCCCAGTAAGCAGAACGCGCACACAGCCAGATCTAGAGTGTACACAAGTTTATTGAACAATGGTGACGGGGCGGGCAGAGGCAGGAGGAGAGCAGAGACTTCCAGAGGCTGTAGTAATGACAGCAGGCAGAGCAGAGGTAGGCAGAGCAGGCTGGGTTGGCAGGGCAGGCTGAGGCTGGAAACTGATACCGGACTGGAACGGGTCTGAAGCGGAGAAGAAACTGAAGTTAGGCAGAGGATTAGCTGTAGCAAGAGCTTAACTTGTCTCAGAGGTGAGCCAAAGTTACCGCACAGGTGAACGGACAATCTGACGAAGAATGAGGAGCTGCGCCAGGTATTTCAGGACTGTGAAGGTGATTGCTGATGAGCCTCAGCTGTGCCAGGAATCAGCAGGAGACAGGTGGCCACGCCCAGGTGTAGACACACACACACACACACACACACACACACACACACACACGGAAAACAAAGGGAACAACCCTAACCATAACACAATGAGTTTGATTCTGGGCTCAAGTCTGATTATTTTATTTTCAATGGACATGAGTATGTCATTCACCTCTGTGCAGCATGGTGGCTTTGGAGATGTGGATGGCATTGTACAGTGCATCCGGAAAGTATTTACAGCGCTTCACTTTTTCCACATTTTGTTATGTTACAGCCTTATTCCAAAACGGAATAAATTCATTTTTGTCCTCAAAATTCTACACACAATACCCCATAATGACAACATGAAAAAGATTTTTGCAAATTTATTAAAAAAAAAAAACTAAGAAATCACATGTACATAAGTATTAATAGCCTTTGCTCAATACTTTGTTGATGCACCTTTGGCAGCAATTACAGCCTCAAGTCTTTTTGAATATGATGCCACAAGCTTGGCACACCTATCTTTGGGCAGTTTCGCCCATTCCTCTTTGCAGCACCTCTCAAGCTCCATCAGGTTGGATGGGAAGTGTCAGTGTACAGCCATTTTCAGATCTCTCCAGAGATGTTCAATCGGATTCAAGTCTGGGCTCTGGCTGGGCCACTCAAGGACATTCACAGAGTTGTCCTGAAGCCACTCCTTTGATATCTTGGCTGTGTGCTTAGGGTCGTTGTCCTGCTGAAAGATGAACCGTCGCCCCAGTCTGAGGTCAAGAGCGCTCTGGAGCAGGTTTTCATCTAGGATGTCTCTGTACATTGCTGCATTCATCTTTCCCTCTATCCTGACTAGTCTCCCAGTTCCTGCTGAAAAACATCCCCACAGCATGATGCTGCCACCACCATGCTTCACTGTAGGGATGGTATTGGCCTGGTGATGAGCGGTGCCTGGTTTCCTCCAAACATGACGCCTGGCATTCATGCCAAAGAGTTCAATCTTTGTCTCATCAGACCAGAGAATTTTGTTTCTCATGGTCTGAGAGTCCTTCAGGTGCATTTTGGCAAACTCCAGGCGGGCTGCCATGTGCTTTTTACTAAGGAGTGGCTTCTGTCTGGCCACTCTACCATACAGGCCTGATTGGTGGATTGCTGCAGAGATGGTTGTCCTTCTGGAAGGTTCTCCTCTTTCCACAGAGGAATGCTGTAGCTCTGACAGAGTGACCATCAGGTTCTTGGTCACCTCCCTGACTAGGGCCCTTCTTCCCCAATCGCTCAGTTTAGACAGCCAGCCAGCTCTAGGAAGAGTCCTGGTGGTTCCGAACTTCTTCCATTTACGGATGATGGAGGCCACTGTTCTCATTGGGACCTTCTGTACCCTTCCCCAGATTTGTGCCTCGAGACAATCCTGTCTCAGAGGTCTACAGACAATTCCTTTGACTTCATGCTTGGTTTGTGCTCTGACATGCACTGTCAAGTGTGGGACCTTATATAGACAGGTGTGTGCCTTTCCAAATCATGTCCAATCAACTGAATTTACCACAGGTGGAGTCCAATTAAGCTGTAGGAACATCTCAAGGATGATCAGTGGAAACAGGATGCACCTGAGCTCAATTTAGAGCTTCATGGCAAAGGCTGTGAATACTTATGTACATGTGATTTCTTAGTTTTTTATTTTTAATAAATTTGCAAAAATCTCAAAAAAACTTTTTCACGTTGTCATTATGGGGTATTGTGTGTAGAATTTTGAGGACAAAAATGAATTTATTCCATTTTGGAACAAGGCTGTAACATAACAAAATGTGGAAAAGTGAAGCGCTGTGAATACTACCGGATGCACTGTACCTGGGCTGGAGAGTGAATCTTGACTTTTGGGGTTTGGAGTTGAGTTGGCTTTTCCCTTTGTCATTTGTTTTGTCTTTGTTCATGATGCAAAGCCTGTTGAAGCACTATGTATTGTTCCAGGTGGCTCAGGTCGCTTGATTTTATACTCTGGTTTTTGAGTGGAGAAGAAAAAGCAGAAGTAAAAAAGGTTTTATGTCCGAGGAGAGTTGTGTTGTTTGGATCAGCAGTCTAGCAGCTGGAAGCCGCCATCTTGGATCTCCCACCATCAGAATCAGAATCAGAATCAGAATACTTTATTGAAATTGAAAATTGAAATTATGCAATCACCATCTCGAGTTTGTTCACAGTGGCATCGGAAAAAAACTTTTCTGGAGGTTTCAACTACGTCTCACATTCTAATCTCCATGACAGCCATTTGCTGATGACCATGAGACCATGAGATGTAGGAAGTAGTTTAATTTTGGGCCTGCTACTACCACAACAAAATCACGTTTTACAATTGCTTTGACATTTTTTTCACAGCAGGAAAAGCACAGCTGTAATACTTTAATAAAGGCTGCATTCCAGTTAATGTCAAAATGTCTGCTGTGAATAATGGTGATTGTTCCATTAATTAGTTTAGATTTTAATGCCACTGCCCACTGTAATGATATTTTCTTTAAACATTTTGTGTAGCTCCTGTTCAAGTATGATCTGGTGAAGTATGACATGGTGAAAGATGGACCATTGAAAAATCAGTATGGTTTCTGTCAGCGAGTGGAAAAGGGTAAGAATGCAACTCCTAAACATTTCCACTAATTCATTTTCTTTTTAGATTATTTCTTTCTTTGAAAGTTGACTTCACTGGAAAAGTATTTGTATTGATTTTAGACTTTCTGTCCAATTTTTCTTCTCAGGTGAGACAGGTCTTTTACTGTCCAAGGTGAGTGCCATTAGCCCGTTCTTTGGCTATGCTGGAAGCAAGGAGCTGACTGAGAAGAAGCTGATGAGAAATGTGTTCGTGAAGGGGGACGCCTACTTTAACACAGGCGACCTCATGGCTGAAGACCAGGAGGGCTTCATCTGTTTCAGAGACAGAGTGGGAGACACCTTCAGGTACAGTACACCATACACCAGGACCTTTAAAGCATCCATCCCTATGAAGATGTTCAGTCTGAGGATGTCATCAGGCTTGAAGACAACACATTTATAACATAAAGCCTGCCATACAGACTAGAGGTGTGGAGTTGAAAGATGTGGGCATTTACCAGGCAGGGAGGTGATATAGACAACCAAAGTCATGACATCACATCTGGACTAGCCTGTGTTCCACTAGCTTCTGTAACTCAATGCAGTCTCTCATTCAGCATTTCTTTCAACAGTCTTTCTGAAAAAATGAAGCATGTTCCTGGGGTTTACTTTCTGTATTCTGTGACAAATTGGCATCCACAACAGGACTTGCTATCAGAAGTTGAAACCTTCATGATTTTAACAAAGTTAAACAATGATTACTTTGTGAGTATCCAAAAACCTACAGCTCCCAAGAAAATGCAACGGCGAAGCAGGTTACATCGTAACTTAGCTTCATCCATATCCTTAAAAATAAAATAAATACTCTTTTCTAAAGTAATTTTTCCATTTTTTAGCTGTAATCTCTGCCGTCTAAACTTCTATAGCGTTCAGTCCTCTCTGTCCTGCTTTTATTACAGACATGTCTGTAACCCACATCACCCACATCAGAAGAGCCGTCAGTGGAATGCTTCTGATGGAAACCAGAATGGAATTTATCTAAAATGTTGTGTGCAGTTGAGACAGTAGTGAGCTGTTTGGCAACAACTTTCTATAATTTCTTTGAGATAAAAGGCAGCTTAGATATAGGCCTATTGCTTTTGGGGAGGGATGGATCAAGGTTAGTTTTTTTCAGAACACTGAACAACTGCATTTTTAAAATAAGCTATCACACAACCAGACTGCAGGGAGCTATTTATTCTGGGGTGCTGATAAAAGTACAATCTGGCAGGGCCAGTTTGATTAGAGGGCCATATTCCATGCTCCTCTGCCAAGTCTCAGTCAGAAACAATAAATCCAAGCCTTTGGAGATGAATAAATCGTTCAGTATGAAGAACTGACTGTATTTGCAATGGAGCGAGAATTTATCAGCGCCATCTTAAGGAGCTTAGACCCACTGCTAGCAACAGCAGAGGCCCGAGCCAAGGGGCGTATCTAGGTATCTAGGGTCAGAAAGTCTTACCGGGGGGAAGGCCCTATCTGTAACAACAGTCGAGAATAGGGAGATGATCTGGTGAATGTGTTAATGGAGAACAGTAGGGGGGGCTAGCGCTGGAAACAGTGGCCTGAGATGAAACTGGAGAAGGAGAGGAAGATTCCGGGGTGCGTGTGTGGAGTGTAAACCAGGCAGTCATGTGGAGAGGACTGCACCGCATGCTGTAGATTAGTAGCTAGCATTTGTGAGCTGTGGCAACCCAGGGGACTTAGAGGTAAGATTCACAGTAAAATAGGAGACTCTGAGACAGTTGACATAAACAAAGTGTTCTTTAATAAAGAATTTAGGGAAGAGGGGAGGGGGTTAAACTTTAACTGAAGATTCCTCCCATCTGGGGTCTTTGTCTCTGTGGCCTTCTTCAATGTAGGGTTGTCCCGCTATCTTGAGGAGCAAAGCAGAGAGCAGTGAGTCTTTCTATTTACCCTTGTTTTGAATCTGGTTGTTTTTTTCCTGGCCAACACTCTTCTTGCCAGCCTCCGCAGTGTGCCCTCCTCGCTCCTTTGTCCAAACTGCTTCTCTTATGTTGCCCGGCAGCTTGCTGAGTAGCTGCCTCCCCTGATTACCTGATGGCTTGCAGGTGTGACCAATTCCACGTGCCCAGAGGCTGCAATACATGTACTGGGTAAAACACCTCCCCCAACCTAAGCTTGGGGATCCGCCTCCTGTGCTGGATTGGCATGGCTGTTTCCCCTGGTTTGCCACAGAGCCCACTAACATTTGTTCAGGTTTTCTCCATGGTACGGACCACACTGTCACTACTAATAAATTGTTTTAAAGATCTCCACCAGACATGTTTAAGACATATCAAATTATTTGGAATAATAATTTGTGCTTTATATGCTTTTTCCACAAAAAGTTGAATTACCTAGATAATAATTCTTAAAGTGACATCTACTCCTTCTCCCTCTTTACAAAATCCAGAATCTGTGAATATGCAAATTTTCGAAGGCATTCATGATGTTCCCTCAGTTGTACAGAAGTGGTTGTGTAAAGAATATAATAGAGAGCTTGAGAGAGAAGTTCTAGCCTTGCTTACTTTCTCACTTCCCCACAGCTGGTCAGTCACTGTGTAAAGTGTGTGTTATTGTCAGTTTCAGAAAGTTACAGAAATTTTACATTATGTATTGAACTCTCTATAAAGTAATTTTTCACTTTTTTTACTGGTGGAGTCTGTCCTTCCCACCAGGGATTCAAATCGTGTGCCTGCTCACAAGGGTGTGTGAATGTGATGCAGAAGACAGAAGCCAGTGCCGAGTATTTGTCATACAATTAAATCAAGAATTCAGTATAAAGTGTGTCAGACAATATTGTTGTCTGTCGTCTTTTATCTACCAGCAGCAGTAACCACAGGTGTTGCCAAATCTACCATGGTTGGAATCTAAAGGATTATAACTAATAGCAAAGATATTAATTAGTATTAATGCAGGCTCTGTATTTCCATAGCAGGTTAGAGACTGGTCTGCTATGTCCTGAAGGTACTGTGTATTTACAGTATGTTATGCAAAGCTTATTATACTTGCACTGTTAATCATGTTGATTGAAATCATCATCATTTTCCCCTGATTTCAGGTGGAAGGGTGAAAATGTAGCAACAACTGAGGTAACAGAGACTCTTGGGCTGGTGGATTTTATCCAAGAAGTCAATGTGTATGGAGTGGAAATACCAGGTATGTTTAAGGTGTATTTGTGTTTTCATGTTTACTCCTGCTATCTAAATACTGCTCATCTCAATTAGCAACAAAATTACAAAGCCTTTGAAAACTTACAGTACAGGTGTTTTTAGAATAATCATCCCCTAATAATGTGCCACATACTTAGTTGTATTATTGCAATCATTTCCAGCTAACGCCGGGTGCTGACAATTGCCAATTGTGCTGTTCAGACAGCAGGTGCCGGCTGTGCTCGTGTTCTGTAGTGATACTTTCGGCATCTGTTCTATTTTCTCTGCGTGCTGCAAGCGAATTTGGCACAACAATACATTATAAATAATATAAATGATGGATTATATATGATATACAGTAAATGTCTAATAATTTGTCAGTTGTGAGAGCAAGAGAGACGAACAGACACACACACACGGTGAGAGAGAGAGAAAAAAAGTTGATCCTCGAAGTGGAGGAGCACCGGGAATTGTATGACCTGCAGCACATAGCAGCATTAAAGATGAGCCCATAGAAAAGAGCAGAGGAGCAGAATCACTTGCTGACCAGCACGGAGAAATGTGCTTCTGGTCTGAACAGCCAGGCTACTGCTCCAGCTAGAACTGACATATCGTGGCGCTTCGCAGCACATCCCCCTCCTGTCTGAACCCAGCGTAAATGAGGCCAAGCTGGGATCCCACGCTGTTTCTAGTACCATTCCTGATAATGAACAACCCAGCAATGAATAACACTGATGTTGTCCACAGGGCATGAGGGCAGAGCAGGGATGGCTGCCATGATTGTAGGACCAGGCCTCACATTCAATGGGAAGAAACTTTTTGAGCATGTGATGAGGGATCTACCAGCATACGCTCGTCCACTGTTCATAAGGCTTCAGGTAATGAGCAGAGACATGCTGACATACTGTACCTGCATCTTGACCTGTGTCTTTACATTAATTCAGGACAGAACAGTGAACAGTTGAAAAGAGGGCTTACTATGGCACTACTGATCTCAGGTGGTGAAATGTGTAATTGCACAACTAAACAAAATTTGGAACTATGTTCAATTCAATTCAAAATCCTACATTTGTCTCTCAAGGGGCAATCTGAGGCAAGCAAGTTTGTAAAAATAGACACAAATAATTTATTCATACACTTAACAAACAGTCGAAAGGATTAAACTCAAAAAACACAGGTAGCTGTCAGGTAGCTAGTGCAGCTCGGTTTCACAAAAACAACATAAGCTGCTGGAATACAACATGTTGAAAGTTCCAGTTGCTTTATTTTGTCCTTTTCTTAACTAAAGAGGATGTTACCGTGTGTAGACATCCAACTAGGCTTTTGTCTGGAGAAAAACACTGATCCCCAAATTGCCCCCAATGAATGAGTGTGCAGGGGTGGAAGAAGTATTTAGATCTTTTACTTAAGTAAAAATACTCCATTACAAGTAAAAGTCTTGCATTGAAAATGTTACTTAAGTAAAAGCACAGAAGTATTATCAGCAAAATATACTTAACGTATCAAAAGTAAAAGTACTCATAATGCTAAAGAAAATGACCCCTGTGAGTGTTTTACTCTTGCACATTGTATTCTTGTATTATCATTACTGATGCATTCATGTGTAATTAACATTTTACTGTTGTAGTTGGTCAAGGTGGAGCTGATTTGCTATTTTATGTACTGTTGGGTAGTTTTACATATTTTACATACAAAACATATGATGAACTTGAACACGATGCATTGTTATCATGTTTTATAATTTCATCATATGTTTTGTATGTAAAATCTTAGCCTGCAAAGTAACTAGTAACCAAAGCTGTCAGATAGATGTAGTGGAGTAAAAAGTACAATATGTCCCTCTGAAATGTAGAAGTACAAAGTAGCATGAAATGGAAATACTTAAGTTACTCAAGCTTTGTAAAGTTTTTTGTCCTACGCAGGTTAAAAATGACTATATAAACTTTTACCAGCATTTTAAGTGACATAAGGTTGAGTAGCTAATGAAAATTCTAAAATTTGGGTGAACTTTTTCTTTAAAACAAATCACTCCCAGAGAGTGTGTGCTGACTGTGGGCCAGGGGCCGTATTGACAAAGCATTTGAAGGCTAAACGTAGCTCCTGTTAGTAGCTGAAAAAATACCATTTTCTGCTTTTCTACATCATT
This sequence comes from Macquaria ambigua, assembly GCA_008360985.2. Classification (NCBI taxonomy): domain Eukaryota; kingdom Metazoa; phylum Chordata; class Actinopteri; order Centrarchiformes; family Percichthyidae; genus Macquaria; species Macquaria ambigua. The sequence continues at coordinate 10,967 of VMKM01003397.1, read as the reverse complement.
TTATCATATTCCCAGCTCATTAAAAGCAACATATTATGATTAAGGCTATCATGCTTAGTTTAATGATTCTGCCAGAAAAATGCTAAATATACATCAGAAAAGGCTGTTTTACTCTCTGCATGTTAAACCCAGAATCCTGCTGAACACATTTATGGCACAATCAACAGATAATGTTCCATTTGCAACTTCAATCACAACATATAAGAAATGTATCAAAATATGAAATATAGCCTGTATTTTAAGAAGTCACATACTGGTTTCAGATTTGTTCACCACAACCCTAGGTGCAGTTAACCCTAGCTTGCACAAACCTAGACCAAAACAGAATATAATGTATAAACCAAGAATATAAGAATAGACCAACTGATAGTCACCTGACACAGCACAATTTATTAATCGTTAAAAAAAAAACAGAAAAAAACAGAGCACTAACTAGATTATAGTCAACTGACCCCACTAGAACAGCACACAATTCCACACAGCAGATAGAGCACGGTTAAGCAGAGAAATGCCTATTTGAAAAGTAAATATACTCAGCCTAATTCTAGCAGTCCTGCAGAAGTCAAAATGCACACTAGAAGCAGCAGGAATGATATGTGTGTGTCCTCCACAGTCTCTGATTTGAGAGAGGGGCTGTGCGTAATTTTAAGTACGTATGGTACTCTCGACGGCCACAGGATCAGTGAGGCTCGGTAGCTCGGTAATTGACAATCTTTGTTCTTCCAGACATCAAATTGGAAAGCTTTTACTCAGATTCTAAGTTTAACAGTAAAATAATTTTGAGTAACGAGGCTGTCCTCAAGGATGAGTCCTGAGCTCCATCAAATCTGTTAGGACAGATTTGGATTATTCAGCAAAAGTCTAAAATCTGCTTGGAGAATCTTTTTTGTTTCTGTCATGTCAAGAGAATTATTATATTAGATACCTTCACTGATTATTTAAATCTCCCAATACAACACAGGGATTTAACAGTAATTGAACTTGTGCTTCTCTAAACCCTGTAGTATGTATTTGTTTAAAGATACAAATACTTTTTAAATCAGTTTAACTTTTTTTTTTACGTTGGATGAATAAGGACAGAGGTGAACTTTTTTTTTCTCTCAGAGACCACTGCAGCCTCTGCTCCTGTTTCACCTGTTGCTGCTTTTAAAGAGGATGAGAGGAGTTAATGTGATTGGTCATTACTGAAGTTCACCCCAACCTGTTGATTCTGTATTCCTCCTTCTATTAACATCATTGTTCAGCCTCTCTTCCACATTGTACCAAGTTGTGCCTGGCTGCACAGGGTGTGCACCAATGCCTGTGGTCACCAAAATTGCAAAAATGTGCAGGTCTGCCCACATGCATCTGTGTCCTGTTTCAGAAAAATAGAACACTAGCTGGTGAACATAGCCATATATTTCTCAGGAGTTGGTGGAGACCAAAAACAGAGTTAAAAGGAGAGTGAATATTGGACATACATTTATCAGGTGGATACAACCACAATTCTAATGGGATGGTAATGTTGCTCTGTGTCAACTGGATGTGTAGATAGGCATGTTATTCTGCCCCCTAGTGGAGAAAACTTTAGTGCAGCTTTAATTCATTCTGTAGACATTCAATCTGCAAACTCCACCCGATTTGTTTGACATTTTGTCAAACATAGGTGCATTAATTGCTAATTAAAAAAAGATCAGCTAGAATCACTGCTCCATGCAAAGTGAGGGAAAAGTTCTGGACAGCTTTCTGAAAAGGCTCCTGAATTCTATTGCTGATGTCTAAAGCTGCAACTAATGCTTATTTGCATTAATCATTAATCAATTCATCAATTGATTTCTCAGTTAAATAATTAACTTCCGATAGCCCAATGTAACATTTTCAAATGTCAACCAAAAGACCAAAACATCAATCATGATATAAAACACAGAAAAGCAGCAGAAGATGCAGTGAATGTTAGGCCCTTTTTGTTTGAAAAATATTTTAAAACAATTAACCAGTTATCAGAATTGTTGCTGATTAATATTTTCTTGATCAACTGATCAACTAATAATTTCAGCTCTATTGCACTCAATGTGTGTGTCTCACAAATGTCATACACAATTGTGAGCAAGTCAGCAATGATTGTATCACTTTAGTTCCAAACTAAAGATCCAAAATTTGAAACATTTGACAGTTAAATATTTAATATTAGCGTATTTAATTCAACCTGAAACCTGCTGATAAAATGCCTGGAATTACGCTGATTACGCTGACTGTTGTTTTTCCCTCAGGAGGTCATGGAAATGACGAGCACCTTCAAGCAGCAGAAGTTCCAACTGGTGCAGAGTGGCTTCAACCCCTCAACAATCTCTGATCCTCTCTATGTGTTGGACTACCAGCAAAAGAGCTACATTCCTCTAACAGACAGTATCTACCAGAGCATTCTCTCCGGAGAACGCAAGCTATAGAACCCGACTCACAAGAATGGGTGTGATGACACAGCTCAAAACAATGCACAAAGACAGATAGAAATAAGCTCTACTTATTGCAGCATTTTATATTTAATGGAAACCAGTGAGCCTACAATCATGTTGAATGATTTACTGAGATCTGAATGAAAAGCCATTGTCTAGTTAGTGAATAAGAGGATCGTGATGAGTTGACCGTGACACATGAACAGTAACGTGAGTTATTTTTGTTAAACAAAATGTCAGATAAATAATATGAACCTGAACTTATCACTATGAAACACCTTAAACTGAAACAAGGTATTTGTTATGGTAACATTCGTCCATTCATTTGAAAAGATGAAAACCGAACACTGTAAAAAAAAAAACACCTTATTTCAAAGGCCCTAATAAATGAATTCACTAGATTTTAATGGGGGCATGACTTTCCCCTTAGTTTACACAATAATTAAATATTTGACAAATCCATTAATCAGTTTAAGGTGTTATTAAGGTTGGGATTTTGGTTTAAGGGTTTAAAATATTTTCAACTGCAAGTGAATGACATTTTAAAGGATTCTTCTACAGTATTCAAGTATTTAATAGGTTTACTCAGATTTGGACTAAACTAATGAATAAATTGATAGTAATATATTCATGAACTGTAATATATAATGTAGTATTTCATGGTATTTCTGCTTGTATTGAGAAGTTTGTTGAGGGTAAAAAACCTTACAAAATGACATAACAGGTAGTCCTTAATTCGAAAATTAAAGGTACCCAAATTTTTCAATTAAGGTGCAATTTCAGGAGTGGATTCTCTGCACAGAGATTATAACATATTTAAGCCATTTAATGGGTTATCTCCATGCTTGAAGAGGTTTGTAAAAGAAAGAAAACCTGAAAATGACCAAATATCAGTAAAGCCATCCCTGAATGTACACTTCAATTGAAAAATTAAGATCCCTTTAGGGTATACAAATGAAGATACGGCTTTCATGTTTTTTGGTCAGTTTAAGGATTTATTTTTTTACCCCTTTAAAAGCCCTTAAACTGTGCAGATAATCCGCCATTAAATTGTCCATTAATAATTCCCTTAAAATTCCATTAAAGTGCCTTAATTACATCAGTACCCATTGATAAATTGAATTTTAAGGTGGAAAATTAAGGGATTCAGTTTCATAGTGAATGAAAGTTTCACAAATGTGGTTTGTAACTTACAAACAAAATAAATGGTTCACAAATGTGTTGTTTTACTCTAGCCAATTGGATTTTATCCACCATTTTGCAAATTCCCACATTACACTGACCAATCACAGCACACCCTGTATGTGTTTGTTCAATTCATATTTTTTTATGAAAGAAAAATATTGTCGATTGTGAGAGATTTTGAACTTGAAAAGCCCAAAAATGCCAAGATATTTAGCTATATCAAATGTTTTTCCCATTCAGGTTTTTTTAATGCTGTGAAAATTCTAATTCCATTTATTTTTCTTTTGTTTACCTGAGATTTTAATGTGTGCTCCTAAATTTATTTACACACATTCATAATTTGAAACTTTCCCAGGTCAAATGAGTGTGTTTACTGTGGGGTAAGAAGTCCATTAACATGAAAGGTCTTAGCTTCACAGTAGATGCAGTGGATCAACCACAATAAGCTAGCTTTTTCCACCAACTTCAGAGTGTCTGCAATGTTCTGCTCATGTATTTGAACGTGATTTATCTGAGATATCAACAGCTTATTTCAGTTTATGACCACAGTTATATGACTGTAACTGAGATGAGAGCCACCATTTGTAATATTTTAGAAAATAAACACACTTAACAGTGACTGAGATGTACAGAGTTATTGTTATCCAGAGTTCTGAGCTACATGTATGTGTGCATCATAGACTGTTTACTGTTGGTTTTGTGTTGTGAACCACTTATAAATAGTAATATTCAGAAGGTTCATTTCCCTTCTATTTGTGATCAGGATATGAAGATGCGTATAAAAAGTATTGCATACAAGTTAAAGGATGATTGTGGTTTATTAAAAGGTGGGTCTTATTTCGTTTTAGCCATAATTTCTATCAGCTATAATAACATTAAACTCAGAATTCACTAAAAAGAAGTCTGCTGGGTCAAGCAGTCAGACAGGTTGGAAACAAACCAGCTGGTTAGACAGACTTATGTGGAAGAGAAAAAAAGGTGAACAGTAAAATTATTACCCAAACTGTTATGTAACTGTATCATCCATCACAGTTCACAGACCCACTACTGACGTACTGTACTTACTGTAGTTCAGTCAGCCAACTCACATGAAATATATTATTTTGTGAACATAGAATATGTACAGTGTTGATATTTGACGTCTAGGCTCTGACCTCATCACTCCCCACAAGGAAACACCAAGCTCGGCACAGCAGGGAGTGGGGAGTGACCATAATAATTTCCCTAAGTGGGGGACGTAGACTCAGAGCCTACAGGTGGATGCTGGTGGAGGTGAGGCTTTTAAATGATATATGAACAGTAGCAGCAGAAGTGACAGCATAGCTTTCAGGTGAGCGGTGTGGCAACAGGCTTGGCAGCAAAAGAGTGAATAGAGCACTGACAGCATAAGTATGTAGAGTAGTCTGGCTCGAATGTCAAGGAAGGTGGTAGGTAGGCACACTCAGCAGACATTTTGATTTCCCGGAGGTGAATATTTATTTAGTGTTCTCCATGTCACGTGTAAAATAGAAAACAATACAAGGAAAATAACTCAGAAAATGAACTCATAGCAACTCAAACAAAAGGCATGTGTATATGGCAGCATGGTCTCGCCTGTCCCTCGAGGAGCAACAATTCATTGCTCTCCATTGACTTTGTATTGCGTGAAGGTGTGTCCTTGTCACTTGCTAGCAAACAACAGAAACATGCCTAAAAGCTGCTGTGTGGTGGGATGCACTACCAACAGGGTAAAGAACCCAGAACTAAGTTTTTATAAGCTGCTTAACTGAAAAACAGCCTTTAAGAGAGGCATCAGCAGGAAGAATGGGAAAACTGTGGTATCCTGTCACTCAGTATGTCTACGTGTGCAGCAAGCATTTTGTCACTGCTCAGTCAGATATCCAAATGTCAGTTTTAGGCTAACTATATTGCTGTAAGTTAAGCTAAAGCATTTTGACAGTATGCAACTTGTGTAGTGGAATGTGGCTGAATCAGAAAGCTATGCAGTATTATGTAGGCAAGTGCCTTAGCTAACTACAGTAACTTAGCTTGAGAAGGGACACTGAGATAGACCGACAATATTGAGTTTGTCCTCTCTGGCATTTTGTTAGCATTTCAGCCCTTGGTTGCATATTGTGGCGCTGATTGTTTTCCCCTCCGGTGGGCGTGGTTTTCAGAGTATGACACGTTGCGCTCTGTCTATATATATATTATAGCTGGACTTGACCAGCACATTAGCTGTTCCTGTTTTTAGAGGGAACGCAAAATTGAATGCGAGGTAACGCAAAACTTATTGCGAGAGAATGCAAAACATATTGCGAGTGAATGCAAAAGTAGTCCTCAAGAAGAATTACTCGTCGGTCACCGTGAACCTTAGGGGCCTCCGTACAAACGAAACATTTCTACAAAAAAAAAAAAAACCCTCCACTTGGTTTGGCCAATACCATAAAAATTAAAAAATGCTGGGAGGCCCCCTCCCTAACAGTAGTCCTACATGGTGGGTCTGAACAAATGAACAAACAATTAAACAATGTTCAAACCTGCAACATAATAAAGGTACAGAAACTAACTTGTGGCTGTGTATTTGCTTTAACCTACTCATATGCTTGGATGTTAACTGTAACATAATGTTAACACAAACAAACCCGGGATAGTAAGTGATGCAATGTTACAATAGCAATAGTAAATTATAGCAAAATGACCACATGTAGAAAATAATATAGTGTATGATCAAAAAGGTTGCTATATGTTGCAGTGAGATGTGTATGCCATGTACAGTAAGTGTAGCAGTGGTCTTGAGTTGACTGAACTAGAGTTCCGGCTTTGCTTCATTTGTGCATGCACATAGTTTTCCTATGCAATGACATTTTTCGTGCACTCAGTTTCAGTTTTCAATGGTTAAGATCATCTGTATAAACAGATGAACTGCATGTATGCATGTGGAAGGGCAGGGAGCTCTCAGAACAGAGCCAAATATAACTACTGCAGATGAAAATAAAGTTTTCTTTGATGAAAGTGGTCCTGACTGAACAGCAACAAGTGTAATCTCAAAATGTTGGACTGTTTGATTGAACATTACGGACGAACTATGATGAATCAACCACCAGTTGTAGGCTTAACACTATACTGCTTTTTACAGCAGAAATTAGAAATACCTGCAGACTCATTTCAATGAGGGGAAGGCAGATATTTGCCATACGTTGGCACCTGGTAATTAGCTGCATCAGTTTCTGATTGAGAAATGTATTTTTATTTATATATAGCGCCATATCATAACAAAGTTATCTCAGGGCACTGTTTCGTATAGAGCAGGTCTAGACCGACTCTTTATATTTACAGAGACCCAACAGTTCCCACCATGAGCAAGCACTTAGGCGACAGTGGCAAGGAAAAACTCCCTTTTAACAGGTAGAAACCTTGAGCAGAACCAGGCTCTGGGTGGGCGGTCATCTGCCTCGACCGGTTGGGTTGAAGGGGGACGGGGGGAGCGGGAGGAAAGAGAACATACAGTAGTACAGTACAGTTCCACATAGAGATGTAAAGTAATAGTTGTGGTAATGGTATTGATGTTAATATTAATAAAAATAATACTAATAGCAATATTATAATAGTAATACTAATAATAAGAGCAATAACAGTAATAGCAGCAGTGGGTGTAGAGCAGGAGCACGGGGGCAGCAGGTGCAACCATAGATCCAGACTCTACAGCTCCGGAGGCAGAAATACCTGTAGAAAGCAACAGAAGGAGAGAGAGAGAGAGAGGGGAGAGAAAGCGCACAACTACGGGAAGAAGTTGAATTAGTAACAAGCATTGATGGGATATGAGTGCGTACAGATGGAGAGGGAGAGGAGGAGAGAGGAGCTCAGTGCATCATGGGAAGTCTCCCGGCAGTCTAGGCCTATAGCAGCATAACTAAGGGGTGGCTCAGGGGTCACCCGAGTCAGCCCTACTATAAGCTTTATCAAAGAGGAAAGTCTTAAGCCTACTCTTAAATGTGAGGAGGGTGTCTGCCTCCCGTACACAAACTGGGAGCTGGTTCCACAGAAGAGGAGCTTGATAGCTGAAGGCTCTGGCTCCCATTCTACTTTTAGAGACTCTAGAAACCACAAGGAACCCTGCATTCTGGGAGCGCAGTGCTCTAGTGGGGTAATAGGGTACTATGAGCTCTTTAAGATATGATGGTGCCTGACCATTTAGGGCTTTGAAGGTGAGGAGAAGGATTTTAAATTCTATTCTGGATTTTACAGGGAGCCAGTGTAGAGAAGCTAGTATTGGAGAAATATGATCCCTTTTCCTGGTTCTTGTCAGTAAACGTGCCGCAGCATTCTGGATCAGCTGGAGAGTCTTAATTAAGGGACTTATTGGGGCAGCCTGATGATAGAGAGTTGCAATAATCCAGCCTAGATGTAACAAATGCATGGACTAGTTTTTCTGCATCTTTTTGAGACAGGATGTGCCTGATTTTTGCAATGTTACGTAAGTGAAAAAAGGCAGTCCTTGAAGTTTGTTTTATGTGGGAGTTAAAGGACATATCCTGATCAAAGATAACGCCAAGATTCCTTATGGTGTCGCTGGAGGCCAGGGCAATGCCATCTAGAGAAACTATATCTTTAGATAATGTGTTCCGAAGGTGTTCGGGGGCAAGTACAACAACTTTGGTGTTGTCTGAGTTTAACATCAGAAAATTGCAGGTCATCCAGGTTTTTATGTCCTTAAGGCATGCTTGAAGTTTAGCTAATTGATTGGTTTCATCTGGCTTGATCAATAAATATAGTTGGGTATCATCTGCATAACAATGAAAATTTATGGAGTGCTTCCTAACAATATTGCCTAAAGGAAGCATATATAAGGTGAATAGAATTGGTCCAAGCACAGAACCTTGTGGAACTCCGTGACTAACTTTGGCGTGCACAGAGGATTCATCATTAACATGTACAAACTGATATCGATCTGATAAATTGGATTTAAACCAGCTTAGTGCGGTGCCTTTAATGCCAATTAAATGTTCTAGTCTCTGTAATAGAATGTGATGGTCAATGGTATCGAATGCGGCACTAAGATCTAATAAGACAAGTACAGAGACAAGTCCTTTGTTGGATGCAATAAGAAGGTCATTTGTAACTTTCACCAGTGCTGTCTCTGTGCTATGATGCACTCTAAATCCTGACTGAAAATCCTCAAATAGCTTATTGTTGTGTAGAAAGTCACACAACTGATTGGCAACTGCTTTCTCAAGGATCTTAGAGAGAAAAGGAGGGTTAGATATAGGTCTATAATTTGACAAAACCCCTGGATCAAGGGTGGGCTTTTTAAGAAGAGGTTTAATTACTGCTACTTTAAAGGACTGTGGCACATAGCCTTTTAATAAGGACAGATTGATCATATCTAGTAAAGAAATGCTAACTAAGGGTAAAACCTCTTTAAGCAGCCTAGTTGGGACGGGGTCTAAGAGACACGTTGATGGTTTAGATGAGGAAATCATTGAAATTAGTTGACTATGGTTGATGGGAGAAAAGCAGTCTAAATGTACATCAGGTTTTACAGTTGTTTCTAAGTTTCCTGTGTTTGAAGATAAGTCAGTACCGGCTGAGGGCAGGAGGTGCTGAATTTTGTCTCTAATAGTTAGAATTTTATCATTAAAGAAGCTCATGAAGTCATTATTACTGAGATCTATAGGAATACATGGCTCAACAGAGCTGTGACTCTCTGTCAGCCTGGCTACAGTGCTGAACAGAAACCTGGGTTTGTTCTTATTTTCCTCTATCAATGATGAGTAGTAGGCTGCTCTAGCATTACGGAGGGCCTTCCTATAGATTTTAAGACTATCTTGCCAGGCTAAACATGATTCTTCCAGATTGGTAGAACGCCATTTCCTTTCAAGGTTTCACGATGTTTGCTTTAATTTGCGGGTTTGCGGGTTATACCATGGAGCTAACCTCCTCTGTTTTATTATCTTCTTTTTTAGAGGGGCGATAGAGTCGAGTGTTATTCATAGTGAGCCTGCAGCACTATCAACAAGATGATCAATTTGGGAGGACTAAAGTTAGCACAGGAGTCATCTGTTATATTGAGACATGGAACTGAATTAAATGCCGATGGAATCACTTCCTTAAATTTAGCTACAGCACTATCAGATAGACATCTAGTGTAGGAATGTTTGCCTAATGGAGTGTAGTCCAGTAATAGGAATTCAAAAGTTATTAAATAATGGTCTGATAAAAAAGGATTCTGTGGAAAGACTATTAGATGTTCAATTTCTATGCCATAGACAAGAACAAGGTTGAGGGTGTGGTTAAAACAGTGAGTGGGTTTATGTACACTCTGACAGAAGCCAATCGAATCTAATAATGAGATAAACACAGCACTAAGGCAATCATTTTCTACATCCACATGACAATAATTATTTTATCTGTTTTAAGGACCTGATAAGAACTCTGAGAATTCAGATAAAAATTCAGAATACGGTCCAGGAGCTCGGTACACTATAACAAATAGAATTGGCTGTAGTGTTTTCCAGGTTGGGTGTGAAAGACTAAGAACAAGGCTTTCGAACGAGTTATAATTTAGTTTAGGTTTAGGTTTGATTAACAGGCTTGAGTCGAAGATGGCTACAACTCCACCTCCTCAGCCTGAGCCTCGAGGAATGTGAGTATTAATGTGACTGGGGGGAGTGGATTCATTTAGGTTGACATAGTCATCGTGACACAGCCAGGTTTCAGTAAGACAAAATAAATCAATATTATGATCTGATATTAGATTGTTTACTAGAACAGCTTTAGATGAGAGAGATCTGATGTTTAAGAGTCCACATTTAATTATCCTATTTTGTTGTACTGTTGCAGTGGTGGTTTTACTTTTTATTAGGTTTTTATGTGTAACTCCTCCTCTGTTTACTTTTTATTTAAATAATTAAAGTGGTCGGGGGGGCAGACACCCTCTCTGTGGAGTTTAGGGTGGGTAACTGCTCTAATGGAAGCACAGAGAAGCGTGTAGAACTGCAACTCTGCCTCCTGGTCTGGACCACAGACTGTATTAAGTCTATGGTCTGAACTCTGAGCTGTCATGGCTTTGGGCCACTAATAAATTTGGCCAGATTTCTAGATATGAGATATGCCCCCAGATATGAGATCCATCCAAAGTGGGATGAATGCCATCTCTCCTAATCAGACCAGGTCTTCTCCAGAAAGTCCGCCAATTATCTACAAAGCCCACATCATTACCTGGACACCACCTCGACAACCAGCGGTTGAATGATGACATGCGGCTATACATGTCATCGCTAGTAAGATTAGGTAGGGGCTGTTATGTCCCACGTAGAATTTTGTTACATCCTGTGTGTTCTGGACTTATTTCCTGTTTTATTTTGAAAT
>VMKM01003396.1:0-37959 GCA_008360985.2 Macquaria ambigua | reverse complement strand
ATAAAGAGTCGGTCTAGACTTGCTCTACTAGAAAAAGTGCCCTGAGATAACTTTGTTATGATATGGCGCTATATAAATAAAACTGAATTGAATTGAATTGAATGTCACCATGTTGCCATATCTCAACAATTAACTTGATGAGTGCAATTGTGGCGGCTGATACTCTCTCTTGCGTTGTGTTGTAATTAAAGACAGGCACCAATCTCTCACTTTTGGGCTCCAATCCAGCCATTTATTCTGTTAACACAGATCACGGTCAGTTTCCCACAGTTTCACTTATCCAGGAATTACTAAAATAAACAAAAAGAAATGATGTTCATGTCTGTTGGTTAGCCATATTAGCACGTAGCTTCCACACAAGATTAGCTTGCAAAGTCACAGACAAACACTCATTAAACAGAACAAAACTCCTCACAAAACGTCCAACAATGTATTTTAAGCATCACACAAGTGTTTACCACAAACAACTAGTATTTGTAACCGACAGAGAAAAAAAAATACAATATTTCCGCGGAGCTCGTAACAGTGTGACTTACCCCGGGGACAGCGTACAGCAGAGTGGCGACACAAGGCGGGCTGCACCCCACAAGTATACAGGGGTCCCACTAGGGGGCACTCTAACCATACAACCGTCCCCATGGATTACAAATTCCGAACAATATTAAAAATAAAACAGGAAAATAATAACAAATCAATATTAAATAAAGACAAATGATGAAAATGAATTACAACTGATGGAATATAAGGATAAATAAGAGAAAATAGTGAAAAATTATGGTAAAATAATGATAAATAATGATGAGGGAAGGCAAGTGGAATCATTAACCCTACTACACAATGTTATCTTAGTCAATAGAAATGACAACCAAAATTACAAAAGTAAGACCCAAATTCTAATAATCTGGAATTATCCTTTAACACACATTCTCATGGGGTGCTTTCTTAGTTTTCACATGATAATAATTTATATCTAACAGTTATTAACACACATTTAACCCCATTTTAGAATGCTTTACACAGTACAACAAACAGCAAACTTTAACACCAATGCACTGTATGTCAAAGCAGTCACAGAAACAACACAGGCAAGGACACTGAACTCAGCATGAAAGTTGCAAGGAGAGAGCACGAGAGAGGCCCAAGACCAGAGAAACCAGCACAGAAATGAAAATAAAGCGCACTGATAATGCACTCATTTCATACAGGAGACGAGCATATGACACAGATCTACTGAACACGCATTCAACCCATGTAAGACACATTCATAGGTTTATGAGACAACTGTCACAGGTTAATCTCTGGTTATCGCTGTATGCAGAGACTCCAATCTCCACAGAATTACACTGAATATATATATATATATATATATATATATATATAAATAAAATTAGTTCAGCCTTTTTTTTTATAAACAGAGTGCATGATTGGGGTACTGCGGCACCCACAGCACCCCCACCTCCCGTGTCCATGTGTTCAACAGAATTTGAAATGTTCTGTCTCTTTTGGGATCTTGCTATTTTCTGCTTGACTTATCTATTTTGAGAAAAAACTCCCAGGCAGACATTTTTATCGACTTAAAGTGATCAAGATGAAAATATTGGGATTTTTTTATTTATTGAGTTGCTTCAACAAAATTGTGTGTTTGAGTCTGGTACTGTAAATATGTAGCTCAATGACAGGCTGAAGTTCTCTTCAAACTGAATTTCTTTTAGAAATGTCCTTTCTTTTTTCATAGTAAAATAAATGTACCATATACAATAAACAAGATTTACACTACATCAATTCCTAGGAACAGGTTACTGTATGTATGTATGTTTTGGGTCTGACTTTGTTTTTCTAAAAACGTTTGTACAGGAGTAGTTCTTAAAGAAGTAAGCTTGAATTGAGCCCTTCTTGTACTCAGTCAATAAAAATTCATAACAAAGTCAAATCCTTACATCGTCTTTTTCACATCTCTTGCTGCCACAGTGGTAGTGGAATTGGAAAAGCTATCTGTCCAGGCCTTAAGGAATGGAACATAGCTATTTCTTTGGCAGATCCTCGATACGGTATTGACCCCAGTGATGTTTCCAATTAGATGCTAGTTTGCTTTAAAAAAGAACATCTCTCTTAGGAGTCAGAGTGGTTTCTTTCAGCCTCAAGGCAACAACTTCTCTCCACACAGTGACTATTGTCGACCACTGTTTTTTTCAAACCTTGTCAATAAGCCTTTTTTTCTTTTCAAGTGACAAACTGAATCACCCTGCAAAATGAAATAGTGGCCTGAGCATGTGTGTGTATGTGCACGTGCACAACTTGAACAGCTTATCTCGCTCACATCATAAAGTCCTGGCAGCTGTAAAAGGGTCACATTCTTTGCCACAAAGGCACATTGTTAAAGCTGTCTTAAAGCACCTAACATCATGGCTGTGCTGCAGCACTGTTTGCACAGTTTGAAACGTGTATGTGAGATTCCATATTAGTCTATATCAGCATAAAGGGAATGTGAGAGAATAAATACATTAGAATGAATTAAAGTATAAATGCACACCTAAGACTTTTTCACACATCTGAGTACACAATCCTCACATGCAACAATGTGATTTCATGAGTCATAAACTGCATTTGTTGTCAGAGCTACTATGGCTGAAGGCTGGAACACAGGTTTTGCAGTTGTGTCACAACTCTCAAAGCCACAACAGTGAGTTAAGAACAGGAGGAGGGCAAATAAAGTCTATACTTAACAACCATGGTCAGATGGATGACCCTTGCAGAGGAAATGCTATTCACACCGCTTACCTTATATATTTTGTGTTATATAAAATAAGACTGGGGGATTGGCATGTTACAAGCAGCAGAGATACATATTAAAAAAATATATTTAAATGAAATAAAAATATATACAAAGTGACATTCAAAAGCTATATACATTATATGAATTAAGACCATAAAGATGAATTGTTAAAATATTTTTCAAAATATATATGTGCGAACATAATAGATCCTGTAACTCCAAAATCTTTATTAAGGATGTGTAGTGACTCATTAAGGGCATTTTTCATACTTAACCTGTTTGGTTTGGTTAAAACAAACCCTGGTGCGTTTGCCCAGTTAGTGTGATTCGTTTGTGCAGCTGTGTGAAAATAGTAATCGCACTTGGGTGCGGACAAAAACAACCGCACGGAGACCCTTTAGATGATGCCTCAGACTTTTTCCTTGGTAGGCTGCTCTTGTTTTCTGTTGGAACAATTAATAAGAATGCTCCTGTTTGGCATTTCTGATTGGCTGTTATCTAGCCTAATTAAAGTTTGAATGTCAAATTTCTAACTGTTGCGTTTAACAATATAATTTCTATTCATATGGCTTTTTTTGCTCCCTGGGAAACTAATGATGATGATATTCTAACTGTCCAGTTAAAATATATTTTAATTTGGCATTCAGTGACATGCCTTTATAAAGATATAACACAGAATAATAATAATATTAATAATAATAATAATAAATAATAATCATAATACTAATCATTATTATTTGGCATTCATTGACATGCTTTTTTTAATGATATAACAGAAAAATAATCAACATTAATATTCAGGGAAAACAATTTGCCTACATTTTATTTGGTGGGGGGCGGTAAGGGACCTGGATAATGGATAGGGGGGCGCTGGCCCAAAAAAGGTTGAGAACCACTGGTTTAGCATGTTAGCATGCTAACTTTTGCTAATTAGTACTAAACACTAAGTAATTAATTATTTCGTACTATTCCAGTGATCAAAAGGTGTCAATAAAACACAAAGAAACGCAGCAATGAGCTATCAGAATGCAGGGAAAAATGTATGAGGAAGGAAATGCATTCAACATTTTTGTTGGACCTCATGGATACACACATTGAGTTTTAGTGAGAAACACTGAATGTAAACTGAAAGTTTGTTTGTTTACAAGAAAAATCCACACGGCACCTTTAATTTAAACACACTACCATGCAGATGACGTAAAACTATTATGCTTTAAGGCTTTCGCAAACATTAGCTGCGTTTACATGAACCCTAATATTCCACTAACAATCAGAATAATAGCATCCGGTTTTATCCCAAGAATTGCTATCAGATGGTCTCTTACCAATTCAAACATCGAATACTTTATTCACTGTGGTAAAAATTGATTTCCAAAAGTTATCTAACAATGGACATTTCCAAAAAATATGTAAATGAGTAGCCATGGTCTCTCCACATCCCCTCCAACATCTACTTTACTGATTTGGAATCATCTTTGCCACAATTTGTGGTGTTCTGAAAAATCAGTTTATTATCTTCCATTGAAATTCTCTCCATGAATGGGAGTTAGTGACTGCGTGGGCCTGAGCACAAATCTCTAGCCAAACTTCCTCTCTTATTTCCTGTTTTAAGTCTCTGTCCCACTTTCACATAATAGGTATTGTCTTTTGTCATTGATGCTAGGATTCTATATAAGTTAGTAATTGGCTTATTCCCATGTTCTCCATCCTGTTTGAGTATAAAACTTCTTACTGTGTGTTCCCACCAAAAGTGAAGCGAATACTAGCCTCGCTTTACTCGCTCGAGTTTGACTGCTGGATCATTTGTTTTTATTTGCGTTACACGTGCCAACAATTTTTATTTCTTTTTGTTACCATGGCTGAAATAACTAATATTGCTGCATTGTACCTGTTGTGGAAGTCTCAAATACGTCAGAAAACTTTGGGTGTTTGGATTCATAACATCATCCGGAGGCGCAAAGAAAGTAATAGTAAAGTAATAGTAGTAATAGTAGTAAAAGTAGTATTTTAAGAACTTAGCAGGAAGTCCAACCTCGCTGCTTACTTATCTCCAAGCCAGCTCCTTTTTTGTTCTATCTCTGTATACCTAACTGCTGGTATCATACAG
Organism: Macquaria ambigua; assembly: GCA_008360985.2. Classification (NCBI taxonomy): domain Eukaryota; kingdom Metazoa; phylum Chordata; class Actinopteri; order Centrarchiformes; family Percichthyidae; genus Macquaria; species Macquaria ambigua. The sequence continues at coordinate 33,079 of VMKM01003396.1, read as the reverse complement.
CTCTGGATGCCCACAAACCGCAATGATGGGGGGAGGTGTAAACATTTGATAATCCGTTCAATAGAAAAATAATAGCGCCTTATAACATGTAAACCTTAATCCGATGGTTGGATTTCTGCACGTTTGCGCCACGTGGGGGATCATTAGGTGATGTGAACGAGTTTCCAGGAGGGACAGAAACATGGCAACAGCAAAACTAAACTGCTCTGTGGCTGGAGGGGGGTTTGAACCCCAAATGGCTCCTGATGTTCAGACCAGAACCTTACAATGCATATGAATGCTGAGAAAAGCACTCACTGAGGAATTTATTGCTTCAATTGACTACATTTACCATCAACACTAAGTGGACATCCACATGACAGGCAGCGAATTTTCCCTTTAATATTTATGAATAACCTTAACTAATTTCAAAGTAAATCTGCGGTTGACCTTAACACATTCATCCCTCAACTAAATTTCCAATTGTTCTCAAAAATGTCCTGTTATTTGAGTATAATAATAATATTTTTATTTCATTTAAAGTATAATCCAGTGTACTCAAACAAACAATAATGGCTTCAAGTCTAAGCACTTTAAGCCCTCCCTCTTGGGCTTAAAGTGCCCAATTTAGAAATCCAGAATGTCTCACTATTAAGAAGTAAAAGCATAGCAAGTCCTATGCACTGAGAGGTAACTCATTGACTACATGGATCCACGTGGGGAAATCAAACTCTGATTGACTGACAGCAGGTCATGCTGCACTTTTATATATTCACCGCTTTCAATATATTATATTTATTGGTGTTCACAAAGACCGGCTTATGAGCATTATTAGCCGAGACTGTGTGTATTATAGATAGTGACGAACAGAAACGGGACAAAAAAGAGGCGTTTTGTACCATAATATCACGGGAGGATAGTTACTGTTTTAGTTACTAACGTTTCACTTACTTTTTATTGGAGAATTGCTACAATAGAGTTGTACAACACACATATGGTTTACATTTTTTTCACCTTTCCGATTGATCAGGGAAAAATATGTGTTACCATGGTTACAAAAAAATTTATATAGTCTATACATCACAGATCAGATCACTTTCTTAACAGTCCATGATCAGCAGATTGATAAAATAGTTTAGCTGCTAAAAATCACATATCTACTATCACACAGTCCTGTGGTTGGTCTGATTTGCTTTCACACCACAAATTAACCACACCAGAGGCCACTTGGAAGCAGACAGAGAACTTCCTTTTCAGGCAGTCTCAGTTGTTTAGCTGTTGATTGACAGGTTTCACACAAGCCTTAACAAACAGGGAAAAGTACCAGAGTTCATTTTAACTGAACCAAAGGTTAGGTGTGAAAGTGCCCTAACCTCCCCCTCTCTCCAGATGCCTGTATATGTAAGGTCAGGAACTGGATAATTCATGAAATTAATGTCTGTACAAACTTTCATGGCTATCCATCCAATAGTTGTGTAGATATTTCAGTCTCGACCAAAGTGGTAGACCAACCGACACAGCCATCCCTAGATCCCTGCCGCTTCTGTGGTTCCAAATCAGTTCCAAATCATTAATACAGAAATCAACCATATCCATTTAGTTTGTCTGAATTGTAAAACGGTAAATTCATAAGAGCAAAAGAACATTCTCAGCCACCATTTCACTCCATTATGGTTGAGTGTTCACACATGAATAATGCAAACATGCTTGTTGACATCTCATTAATTGATAGGATCCGCCAGGCATGCTAACTTCAACCTTCTTTGCATGGATAAATGGGAGAATGAAGTCCTCTGTGTTGGAGATGAGGCTACTTAAACAGCATTCACTCACTCACTCACACACACACACACACACACACACACACACACACACACACGTTGCTGTAATCTGTACTGCTGATGCATTGTTCCTAATGCAGTGCTACTTTCTGATTATGGCACAGATTAACCAAATGTATTTATCCTATTATGGTGAGTTGGCAGGTAGATCAATTTGCTGAACGATTTACTGCTCCAGTGTTTAATTGGACTATCTACACTGGGTGGCTTTTACCAATTAGATCAACTGTCTGCTTGATACCAAGGTGGGAATAGTTATTTCAAGTAATACATGGGTGTATGTGTCAGGGCTGGATTTGGTTCATCATCATGACTGCAAAACACAAGAATCATTCACCCTAAGGTTCCTACATACATAGAGAAGGCAGATCATTTTAGATGCCAAAAATGCAAATGGGTGGAAGAATATTGCCTCCAGTATACTGTGTTGTTTAACAAATGCCAGCAGTTTTAAAAGGAATTAATTTTGGTTAAGAGAAACCAGTTTTGCTCTAAAAAAAAATCAGTCAGCATTAACAGGAAGTGAAATGTTTGTGTTAAAGTTCACATGCTAATAATTTTATTTGAGAAATTTAGGGTTAGAAAAAGACATGTTTACAATCTCAGCCAAATGTCCTGTAGAAATAATTCCAGTTCAAACTACAGAGATCTGGAGAAACTCAGCAGCTGTATTGAGACCTTTACACACCTTCCTCCATAAATTACAAAATAGCAAAAATGAGCTGTGGGCCCATATTCACCCCGTTTGTAATCATTTGGTTAGAAACACATTTATTTAGGATAATGCACCATGTAAATTTTGACACAGGGCCCCACTACAAGTCAGTGGTGCATTATTCCCTAACAAATTTGCAATTACTCAAAGTACCACAAACCAACTGACACACAATAAATATCTGCGGCCCTAGGGCAGTTGTCCGGTGAGTAATACATTCTTGTTCAGGATCACCATTCTGGATTGCCAAATAAAGATTTCACAATGTTCCTCTCACATTGTAATGTCCAAAAGAGAGTTTGGAAAGTTGACAAATATCACAATGTATTGGGGCCTTAAAGGATTTGGATCTGTCTTAATACAATATTCACAGACCATATGTTAATTGAAAGAGTCATTGGTTGTTGTGATCATTCCTCCTCTCCATACTAGCTGTGAAGAGATCTCTTCCTAGTTGCGAAAGCATTATATGCGAAAGCATGCTTAAGTTCAGGTGAGACTGCATATAAGAGTGGGTTATGACGGCATATTGAGCATATTCAGAATCTGAAGGAGCACGTGACTGAGGCACAACTATTGTCATTGCTCTCCTGCTCGCAAAACTTTCACCTGCTTGCTCGTGAGTGGTTTTTCTTTTTGGCAGTAAGTGGATCTCATTTGAGCGTGCAGATTTTGGCAGTGATATGCTGTCACAGTGGGTATCTTCATCTTGTCAGTTTTGTGTAGGTTCATTACCACAAACTACATGCAACTACCACAACATGTCCCTCCACTGCTGCTCAAGTAAACACAGTCTGGGGAAACACTAAGAGAACATTTCACTAACTTTGGAAGATTTTGGAAGAATTATTTTTAGATACACTTCTAAAAAATCTAAATGCTTTGAAAATGCCAAAGTTGTTGGTTTCTGCCAGCTTTGATACAATCAGTAAACTGGCTGCATTAACTCTCATAATGCAAAGGAACTGCACACACTCATGATATTTGCAACGTGGGACTTATTAGCAGGCATATGGCATTGGAATCAGTCCAGAAGGCACCCAGTCGAGCAGGTGTACATAGAATTGGAAAGAAAAAGCCCTATCAGATATACAGTAGTATAATTTTTTTTAACATACCCTGTGTACCCGTGTTTCTTACTGCTTATCAAGTCATCAAAGGAAATTTATTTTCTTTCTGGTTTTACAGCAGCAAAAAAAGATGTTCCTAATAAGATTGAAATCTTATGGCTGTTTTCACTACATTTAGTGCAGTAAAATTGTCAATGGCATGTGCAAACAGTCCAAAAAGACAGTAGGACAGAAAAAGGACACTAATACAAGCAATATACTTGTAATTGTAAAATGTAAAACTGTTAATGTTAATGTGGTTAAGAATTGCACTTTACATCACACTGCATTAAAATATTAATGTTTACTTTCTTATGATATCCATTGATATCTAACCCCTTTCACTGTATGTGTATGTATGTATATGTGTGTGTGTAATTATGCATATGTATGTAGATACTGCATTGATGCTGAATAGACTGTATGAGGATGGGGAGCTTGAAGAATGTATACTTACATACTGCAAATTATATTTCTCTAATGTGATTTTATCTTCCACTCCTCTTCCAATTATAAATACACATATGTAATTATGTTATGTGTTCAATCATATATAAACCGCAATTCAAAATCTAGTTAAGTTTATGTATGATTATGTATTATGTAAGGCTACAGTGGATACAAAGTGTTGTAATGCTGGATAAGCATAAAGCTCTCAATCTAAGAGCATTCAACACATGTTCAAATTGAAACATTTGCACTGCATTGGGTGTGGCATTAATGATGTGCCTCTGTTATGAATTCCACCAACAGTGTTCAACGTTGAATAGAGCAAGTTGGCAAAATAAATAAAAGCATATTATATCATACGAAAGACATCACATGAACTGTAGAGTAGCTATGACAGAAAGTGTCTTATAATAAATGAACGAGCGAAAGTTGGTTAAATGCCTTAATGAATAGAATCGGAATATTTTAAAATATTTTTGTGAAATTGGAAATTTAAATGGGGCTAACCCCCATTTTAGTGAAATTAGAAAACATAATTTAAAATGTGTTTTCACTGGGGCTAACCCAAGAACTGACACTTTGCTGATCTGAAATAATGCTATGTTAAACTGTGATAGGGTTCATGCTATCAGTACTGAGGCATGTCATTATTTCTAAGTAGCCCCACTTTTTTAGGCAGGCACAGCTGAATCTATCAATACATTCACTATTGTTTGTACCTATAGAGAAAGACACCGCTATCAAACTACCTCTTTGTCTAAGCAAGATACTTACATACAGTATGTGTGCACACTGCAGAAGATTACTTAATATTTAACTCACTCAACTTACTCCACCGTGCTCACCTGCTCAACAACTTGGCACAAGCTTTTACTTTGAAAAGGTTACCTAAAAATTCTTACAGAATCTTACTGTTATGCTCTGCCAAGGGGAAAGCATGACATAACACAAAAGTCAACTCTCATCTTTGTTCAGCTCCCAAAGATGTGTAGTAATGCAGGAGTATCAGTCAATACAGGCTTCAAAGTGTGCAAAGCTGAGACAACAAACAAAACTCAGTAAATCACAAACAAAATTATTATTATCATTAAAGAAAACAAATTACAAAACATCCTTACATTACTATTACTAAAACTAGAACTAGAGAAAAAACTGCTTTTTACTCCTACAATCCAGACTGTTGGAATTTGTCCATCCATACATTTTCTAAACCACATACCATGTTCAGTACTAAGCTTCTGCTTCTGTTTAGACAAAGAATTGTGCAGACATTTTGATTATATGCACCCCTTTATTGCTGAATTGTATTGCAAAAAAGAGGCTTTGTGATACATGTTACTTGATGTAGAGTGTGGTTTCCTGTGTGCATTCTGAATGAGTATAAAAGAGGAAAGAGATTATGATGGACCAGCGTTTCAAAGAGCTCCAAGGTCAACCACACCTCCTGTATGAGATTATAGGTCACATTAGCCTGGGTTTTAGGCTAATGTACCCTGTGCTAGCTGGGGGCCAAGGAAGCAGCTGTCACTGTGTCAGAATGTGATTCCAGAAGATTCCACTCAAGTAGCTGTATTCTTGTGCCATCTGCTCAGTCTGCTCAAGTTTCTTTATCTCTGATTCTAAATGTCCATCTGGCTCGGTCACACTGTTTCTTTGTCTCTCTCTAAAATACAGTATGTGTCAGTAAGGTAGCTACTACCTTAGTAGCTTAATACCTTAGTAGCTACTTGCCTCTTCGTGTTTCCCCAGATAGTGTTTGCTTGCTGAGCTGCGGTGAAGGGATAGGACCACAAAGAGGGAATGTTATACTAAAAAGACAGTGATTGCTGAGGCCTCATATTAGCTTCAAATAAACTTTGGAATGTATTTTTGCACAGAAGGAGGACTGTGGATTTTATCCCCCATCACTTACATTGGAGGTTCATTAGGAAGGGATCTTTTAATGACCAGGAGGAGTAATTACAGCAAGCAAAAACTGTTTCAATGTTCATATGGGCACCTGACTATCATTTTAAGACAGACTTGAAAAAAGTGAAACACACACCTGCTACATGTTGTAGAGACACATCGATTGGAGGCCTACAACAAGAGTTACAGAGGATTCATTTTGTTTTTTGTCTGTGGATTGTTATCTGAATTAGGGGCCTAGTGGGTGCTGTATGCTTTAAAGATTATAAAGCCTTTTGAAGCAAATTTGTGTTTTTTGGCTATATAAATCAAATTGACTTGAATCCACTTGATATTGAGCATCAAGAGCTAACCCGTGTGTGGGCTTACATAAAAAACAATGGGTACAGGTGTTTTGACATTGCTTCATACGCTGCCGTTATTTGTTGCCATTAATTAGCTTCATAATGACCTGTCAGTTAGTCATCAAAGGAAGGAGTATTATGTACTTTGAAAAATGTTCTTGTCTAAGACAAAACAGTTCTCAACTCTTCAGAAATGAAATTCTTCCAGGATATAAAGATGATAAAGGAAACAGCAAAGATGCAATGAACAGTTAGCTACGGAAATACAGTAAGGCCACCACAACAATTAACACCTATTTAGATACAACTCCCATTATGACTTTGCTTTGTCTTTAAATATGGATGTGAAGAGTAATGGAGATTTATGAACCAACAGTCTTTTTTATCCCTTTTTGCAGATTTGTGGCCATGCATTGCAGTTTGTAAATGTTAGTGGACACACATTGATTTGTCAAAATGAATGAGAAAACTTTCTCAGATTTCAAATGAGACTGTTTAAGAATTTAAATGTTTTTTAAAGTACACCATTTCAAATTGTAAAGGAACATTAAGACAAAAGAACAACAGGTGTTATCACTGGAGTATTTTGTGTTTTGAAACTGTGTGACAAAATTAGAATATTGTTTTTTATATTTGAATGTTTGTATTTTATATGTAAAGACACAGCATTTTAATTGTGCAAAGAAACGTACACTATATAACCAAAATGATCACATGAGATTACTGCCTCATAGTGAAGCTCAGAAAAGTATGCAAATGAGAGTTGTGCCCTGTTTGCACACATTCAACATCAGCTCCTCCAAATTACCGCAGCACCTATTTTGTGATCCATTCCATTCAAGTATGTTTCAAAAGACTGAAAAACTTTTAGAATGACTGTTATTAATGTTGCAAAATGCAGTTTTGTTCATCCTCAAATCTCAGATCAGAGAGGTTAGGATGTAAACGTAGCAGATCCTTTGAGAATCAGTCTTACAGCTGAGGAATTTTGTGCCCACAGTCTAATGGTAATGAAGGAGTTATTTTCTTGGACAGTGTTCTTTTTGTTCTCACCACAATTATATTTGCATGAGTTTCCTACAATGGTGAAAAGTGAGTTAGGTACAGGAAAATGCAATAATTGCCCTTGTAAATCAATCAAATGTTCTGCTTGACTAACCTGCATGAACCATAGTCCTCCTTATATGACACAACTGGAATTATACATTTAGATGTGAAATGAAAGGAAGTAGCTCTTTGAAATAAGCATTAGCATCATTAGTGTCCCAGGATTTTCCCTTGTGTTTCCCTGTGTTCACTGAAGACTTTTACCGGCTAACACGCCCCCTTATTGGATATCAGTTATTGATTGGACGCTGCAGCTGATAGGACTGATCTGATGCATCACAACAATCACTGGAGTTTCATACCGGAGTGAAGACAGATAACAGATTGAACTCAAGTGTATCACTCCCAAGTTTTACATTTTATTTGCATTTATTTATTTGAATCTGTGTTAATTGTAGGTCTGAACAACAAAAGAACCATAAACAACTTTCTTCATTTATTAGAAAGATTTTTCTTTACATGATCTGTTATTTCCCCCATTAACTTTTATTATGGATACAATTAAAGTCAGAGAGAGTAGGAGAGTCTGTCTGTCAGCAGAAAACACTTTTATCGTTATTTCCATTCACATGTGAGGCTGATAATTGGCTGATGTGAGGCTGATAATACATCATTTCAATTTTCTCCGAAACATTTAGCTCAATAAATAATTTAATTTGTGTTCAAAAGACATACTAATCACATTCTGGGTTATTCCATCATGCTTTCACAATCAGAATATCAATAAATACAGATGCAAATAATGAATAAATAATATAAACACAGTCTGTGCCTCTGAGCAGGACACAGTACACAGTATAAATACAGTGCAGGTGTTTGTTAAACAGGTAATGGGCTACAGAAAGAAAACACTGCTGCAAGTTAGCTGCAGCAGCAATCTGCAGATACAGACTCCATCAAAAGTCTCTACAGCTGTGAACCCGACTGACAGCTGATCCAGCTGCGATCAGCTGCCGCCGTCATCAGAAACGGACGTCGCTTCACGTGACGCTTCAGAGGAAAGGACGTCTCGTTTCTCTAAAAACAGATTTCCTCGTTTCTTCTCTCCTTGCATGGTTTCCTTGCGTCTCTCCATGTATCCCTGGCTGGAGGGACTAAGATGCAAGGAAAAGACGCAAGTGAGGGAAATGTGGATGCAATTTAAGGGGCTTGGGATGTACCCTCTGTGTCTGTGTGAGTGCTGTGTGGGCGTGGCACTCTCTCTCACTCTCCTGGCTCCTGGATCCCTGTTCAACCTGCACACCTGCCATCCAGTTCATCACCTCTCCTGGATATCTCTTATCCCACTCATCTTCAGATCTTTCTCTCTACTATTGTGGAGTGTGTGGTGTAGTTATATGCTTCAGGCCTCTTTGTTTAGTTATCCTGAGAACTGTTCCTTCTGTTTATTCCCAGTTGTTAAACTACTACTTTCTCCATGTGCCTCAGGATCGCCTCATATCTGCCTGCTTGTCTGCCTGCTATGCCTGCACCTCTCCAGCCAGCCACGGTCACACCTTTTCCTCCTGTTGCTGCTCAGGCACGCTCAGCCATCTCCCATCGCCCTTCTGTCCTCTGCCCCTGCCAGCCTTCATCTCTTCTCCACCTCACCTCCATTCCACAGTACCTAACAATAAATCTTCATAACTTCACCTCACCTGTGTCCGAGTCCTGCACTTGGGTCCACTCCTGAACTAAACCTAACATTAACAATCATAAGTAGACTGATCTGGGGCCTGTGACAGAATGGACTGGGAAGAGGGTTTACCGTGGCTGTTATTAGTTGCTAGGGGGATTGTCCAAGAGAGCATGGGGTTTAGCCCCAACAACCTTGGCCATACTGTGCGGGGTCCCTTGGTGCTTTTACAGGACAATAACACAGAGGTACAACCACCACAAAACCTTTTTGAGTATGTTAACGGCTTCAGGTATAGGCTTTATAAAGCCCAGGAAATGGCCAAAAACAAGCTGGTGTTTGCACAGGGCAAGATGAAAAAACTTTATGATCGCCAGGTTGAGGATTGTGTTTTTCTTCTGGGAAGAAAGAAAGACAGGGCACAACTCTCATTCCCAGAATGTTCCTCATTGTTACCTCTCCATTTCAGTACTATGTGATAGTTACTCCCAATGGTAGAGCTGAGTAGATCCATCACGTTAATTAGTTACGGCCGTACTACGCTTGTGCACACCAAGCAGCCGATCAGGAAGCAGTTACCGGATGCCCACCAAACTGATCCTGACTTTCACACATCATTATAGTTATTATTGTTCCTTACTTTAATAAATTTCAGTTTTGATATTGTTTACTCTGGCGTACATCTCCCTTCTTTGTTGCAGCCCGCGAGCTGGTCGTAACAGGTACCAATCTGTCAAAATGTAAAATACAGGCAAACAAAATGGGGCTTATGTTGTAGCCCAAAGCTAACTAACTGAAACCAGTGCTGTGTCTCAAATCGCGTACTTCCGTTAGTACACTTACATGCAGTATACTGTGTACACTATGTACTGACTTGTGTAGTGCGTTAATTTTGACAGGGTAGTGTTGTCTCAAATTGAATACTGCTGTTGTGCGCTTACTGTAAATGACGATTGCAACCTTTGACCGCGTCTTCTTCTACTTTTTAATGACAGATTGCAACCAGGCGGAGCATTATCGCCAACATTTTACCGCGATTGCCGCACGCCGAAATATCTGCCAGCACGTTTGCTCACTTGACTTCAATTCAATTATATTAAAAATGAATAAAAAATGAACATGCTTTTACTTTTAGCTGTAACAATTGCAACCGCAGCCGCCATTTTCATACGTTGGTGGTCTCTCTCTTTCCGTTATGTAGCCAAGATGGTGACCATTGAGGGTGAGAAGTGTGCAGCGTTCCACACTCAACTTTCTTAGTTGTACATCATCTGGGTACTCATAGTACACTGCATTTTGCCATACTTGTCAGTGTGAACGCACTTATGCACTCAAAATATTAAGTGTAAGTACGGAAGTACGTGATTTGAGACACAGCACAGGTCAACATTATACTTCCTATTTACATCCCCAGAAGTATCATGGAATCTGTAGTTCTAAAACTTATAACAAAATATCCACAAATGCATCAAAATTTCAAACACAGACGAATAATATATTTGCTGAAAATTGGGTAATGCCTAAGAATTGTTAAGAGGAAAAGAAATAAAGTGATTATCAGACTAACTTCAGTCTGGTGTTTGACCAGCAGTGCTGCTTTGTCTGCTGGGGCAGCAGGTTTTTCCACACACATCCTCACCTGAATTGTGAGTGGTTGAGCTGTTTCTTCTACTTTTCCTAACATTAGGACTTTGATCAATTACCCAAAAGCAAATGTATGATGTGATTAATCATTCATCATCAATCTGAGCTGAATCCGACATGCATTCTGATGCATCATGTTTTGTGATCATTTGTTAGATGATGACAAACAGTAGCCTCACTCATTCAATATGTGGCCTTTGCTGTGTGATGCAGCACCTCTGCTCTTTTTCCTCAAGGTGGTTGTATGTCCAAAAAGTGTAATACTGTCTTGACATTTGTGTTCTTTGTTTCAGGTGAGGCAGCCCACCTCTGCTATAATACACTCTGTCAATCCGCCTCCACTCTCTGCTCCTAGTCCCGCTTTATCTTATCCATCCAATCAATGCCAGAGTTCCTGGCCCACTTTCGCTTCTCTTCCCATTCATAAACCAGCCTTTTCTCTCATTCTCTTTGTCACTCATCTCACAGGCCCCTGCCACCATCCTAGCTCCTCCTGCTACCAAATTACTCAAGACTCCCTGCTGGGTCAGGCTCACACTCCCTCCTGCTGAGCACTCTGCCAGGATCTGTTTCAGACTTGCACCACAAGAGCTGTGTAGTCTTGACTCTGCACCAGAACTCTCAATAAAATCATGTTGCATCTCATTCATGGTGGCAAAGTCTCTTCTAGCTGAAGAACTGTGCATGCAAGTATGTCCTTTATAAAGAGCTCAATTAACACCTGTCACTGTCAAACAGCCATTGTAAGCTTAACAAAGGCAGTGTTTTTCTTTTTTTTTTTCTATACAGGAAGATTATATATATATATATATATATATATATATATATATATATATATAGAAAAAAATGTCAAGAAAATCTAAATGGCAAAAAAAACAAACACTCCAGTATGGCATGCAGTGATGGGGCTTGAAGCAAATATGTAGAAAACATTTGGATAATAACAGAATAATAAATTATGACCTGTAATTATATTACAAATATCACAAGGCATCATCCCCTTGTTAGGAGGCGTTGAGTCGACTCAGCACGCAGAGACCAAACAAAGAGACTTGGATAAAACAGTTTGGCACAGTTTATTCATAGAACAGGTAACTTAGGTTCACGCAGTACTTGGTCTAGAGAGTGCAGGCAGGCAGATAGCGTCGACTTCAGACCAGTGCCGGGGAAAAGGGACCAAACCAAAGCTGGGTACTCTCCAGGACAGAATGGGGGACGACCAGCGAGGAAACCGAGTCAAGGTGACACTGGTCTGCACGAAGAGGGTGGCGAGGCAGGAGCAGAGCATAGGTCCGGCCCAGGCAGAAATCTCCAGGAGCTGGTCCACGTGAGTCAACTGTACAATCTGGCAATGCTAATGAGGGAGACCAGGACTTAAGTACTGGCAGAGGTGATTGTAAATTGGACACAGCTGTCGTGATTGAGCTGCTGCAGCCACCAGCTCCAGACCACGCCCCTTGACCTAAATCACTCCACACAGGTAGACAAGAAGGACAGACAGAGACAGAAAACACAAACCCCAAACAAACACTACGGAGAGTCCAGCCATCCCATAACACCCCTAAAATCTTCTCAAAAACCAATGTGTGTGTGTGTGTGTGTGTGTGTATATATATATATATATATGAGTTTATTTATTTTGGATAATGCCTGGTTTAGGGTTTATTTTTTCCTCTCCATTTCCTCATTGAAGAAGGTGGCTCAGTCCTAATCACATTCCTTCTTCTTTCAGGACTACTGAGTGCCACTTTCCTCTGGATGGTGGACCTGAGCACTTGCCAAATTGCTGCTGGAGCGCCTGTGGATAAAGTGGACATTTTAAAGGACTAAGTGAGACTGAAAGGACTGAATGTTTAGAGGTATTTTTTTTCTTTCTTTTTTTGGAAATCATCTGGCCAGCCTGGCATTTTAACTTTTGCAATAAACCTTTGTTATTTACTCTAACCCAGTCTGTCTGGTACCACTGAATTGTACAGTTGCTCTCCAACAGAAGATGTAAAATACCATTGTTGGCTGGCACTACATTGTCTTACTGGAAGTTAAATGGATATATTTGCCATTAATCTAAGACATTGTTTGTTGCAGTAAAATGTCAAAGCTCATACACACACATACAAGCAATTTAGTTTCCAAACTCAAGTAATTGTCTACTTTGTCAGTCTTTTGGTGGATTTGAAGGATAATTCTGGTTTATCACAACTTGGATCTTATTTTTGTTGGTTCACACCATTACTTTTATCAGTCGTGACATCGTACACACCAAAGTAACTGCTGAGATCTGCTTAGATCAAACTTATTTAGAAAAGAAAAACCTAAACTGTCTGTTATGAACATCCATTACAGACCCACTTTCTGCTTCAACTTTGACATACTGTACTTACCGTAGTTGTGAGCACACAGTTTCTTTTGTGCAATGAGGGATTATTACCAACATTTGGAGTGTGCTCGCTTTCAGTTTTACCTGCAAAGGGTGTGTAAACCTGCAAACTTACCGGCTTTCTGTGAAATGTGTAAACAGCTCTAAACACAAGCATGTTCAGCTGAGGCTGATGGGAAAGTCAATCGTTTTGCAGGTCATCCCAGATCTCAGCAATTACTGGTGAGTACAGAGTGATCACACAGTTGCAAAAGACATACGATTTCTAAACCAGAATTATCCTTTAAGATGATAATACAAGTTTTGCTGTCTGTGTTCTGTGAAGCTAGACCATTTCATCCGGGCAGGAATTTCAGGTTCAGCTTTTAGTCCACTAAAGGACACCCACCCTTCTTTCAAAGAAGGCGACCCTGTCTTGAGAAATAGCTCATTTGTATCAGAGGAATAAAATGTTAGCCTGCACCCCTGCCAGGCAAACAGTAGGGGTTGGCAGCAGCAGGGACTGTGGTACCCTGTGGGAGTTGGAAACTGGTAAGAAAAAGGTGGGGAAAGCACACATTAAAAGGCTGTTACCTGGTGCCAAGTACCATGTCCTGATTGCAAAATGCTCTCAGTAACAGCAGGGGCACCGACTACCTACTGCAGCACAGCTTTGCCAAGCCACCAGTGAGGCATGACGATGAGCTGATAAAGCTTTCAGTGGCAAAGACAAGTGGAAAGGAAACGCAAAGACAAATGATAAATGTTGTTCCGAAAGTGAGTGACCTGCGTGCGATGAGTGATGAGACGGAGAAAGACGCGCAGACAGACTAACTGTGCCTCAGCTCAGATACATCCAGACATATCCAGCACCGCGCATCTTTACCTGCTTGTGAAATGCTGTCGTCAACAACAACCTACATGCTCTGCAAACCATGTGCTACAGTCAAGACTCCACCTGCTTTATCCTTCTCTCAGAGATATGAGGAATAAAAATATACCTGCTCTCCTCACAGCTGCACCTTGGAGATAAGTCGCACACACAATCGTGACAGGAAGAAAAGAAGCCATTTATTTAAATTTGAAATGTGGAGTTTCACAGGTGAGGAGAGGAAAGCTGAAAGCTGGAGACTTGACATGGTTTGAAGATGTGTGACGTGACACATTTCACTGAGCAGATAATTAAGCTTTCAGCATGAATGTTCGGAGTTAATTTAAGGTGGTGCTTTTAAAAAAAAATACACAAGAGTTGTCCTTATTTACCTGAGTAAAGGGTTGGTAGTGCAAGGTGTCACAACTTTGATTTATGGTTAACTGGGAAAGTCTCTAAAATTAGAGGCATCTTCTTTGTTTTTCATTCATAGTGTCATTCTGGGTCTGATTTTTTTTTTTTTTTTACCTGCAATCCCCACAAATCTGACTCCTGTTCAGAGCTCAATTGTCATGTTATTAACCCGATTTGAATAATTTCTTCTCTTCAAAAGACTCAGACTTACCTTTAGAACACTGTCATTTTATGATGCATTCACTCAACAGGCTTGAGAAAATGCCACAGGAAAGAAATCCATCCTACATGCTTGTCTTTATTCAAAGATTGAAATAACTCTACTAACCAAATAGTAGTGTTATGCTAGAATAAATCTTGGATTAGTGTTTGTGTAATAGATTGGGTTAATGTTATTTCTAAGAATTGATCTTTTCAATTCATAATACAATTTAAAAACTGTTAAAATGATGATGATTTTTCTTTTTTTTAATTCTTGAAACAGTTAAAAAAAGGCACGCTATATGTATATTACACAATTTGAGAAAGATTGAATATCCTGTGATTGGTGGAGTGTGGCATCTAAATCTAACTTGTAGATGTTAGGGAGAGCTCTCGTCACAGTTGCTTCATTCTCAGTAAAAATGCTGGAAAGTGAAGTCTGTGTAAGTGCGCTCATCTACACTCCATTGTAACTGGCTGGTTCAAGCAACCCTTCAACTCTGCGTTGTGTAGACAATGAGGAGCGGGAAGCTTGTTTGTCTTCACATGTTGCCATTTTATTGTCTGAACAGGAATGTAATATGCACTGGTCAGTCATACAGTTGGCTCGCTACAGCCAACTCACACACAGCACACTACAAAAGAAGCAAGTTACTATAGCACAGAGACTAGCTAGCTAGCCTAGGGAATGTATTATGCCGTTATTAGAACATTTTAGCACTTAAAAAGTATAGCAACCCACTCGTAACTCTTATCAACATTTCAATAAGTGAAATGTAAGTTTGTGTTCCAGCAATGAATATACAAACATTAATACACAATCTTTGTATACAGTGCTGCGCTCTGTAACTCACCTCGGGCACAGCTCTCATAAACTGGCAATGTTTCAGAGCCGCCAGTAGAATTTATCAACTACCTCTGAGAGAGGGCGCCCTTGAGCCAATAATCTACACAGATACATAAATTATGTCAATTTTAGCAAGTGGAATCACATACTATAAAAACTCTGTTACATCTGGACATCTTTATAAATATTTACAGATTTGTGCCTATATAGGTAACTGTTAGCAAACAGTCGCCTATCTACACATCCAGCAGAAACAGAGCAACATTAGCATTCATGTTTCGTGTTTCTGGCCATCTGATGAATGGAAGTCCAATATTGGCTCTCCTTGTAGCTGTGGTTTTGTCTCTTCCAACTCCTGAGAACCTGAGAAAAAGATCTGGTTCTTCAGCTGCTAAATGCTCCACTATGTTGCCAGTTGCTCATTGTTGGTAGTGGGCAAACAGTGTACGTTGGGTTTATCAGAGCATTTTCCACTTAAAACAGCTGCCCTGCTGCTGCTGAAACCTAGGTTGGTGAGAACAGGGTTTGTGGGTAGGAAAACAAAAACAATCACCTAAGAAAGGCTAAAAAGCTCTATTGAGTTCATCAGCGCATGTTTGCTGAAAATATCTCGCTGCTGCTGAAAATGGAGTTCATCAGAGCATAGTTTGTGGGTTACAAAACAAAAATAAATAAAAGAGGCTATATAGCTAAGTAGAAATTAGGGGAACTGCAGAGTTGGATAATCATTTTATTGTAAGTTCACACACGTCACACATAGTCATTTGATCCATTGCTAATATAAAACTATGCATTAGTGCAGCTTTAAGTGTTTTTCTGAAAATGTCTTTGGTATTAATACCATATAAATGGCCAATGTTACCCTCTGAAAATTCAGTCTGACAAATATCATGTAGCTAGCTACCGACTGTGGCACAAAGTATAGTCACAGTCAAAACAGTGATTCAGCTGTATTTTTGATGAAAGCTCAGCCGAGAGCGGTGCAAATAAGAACTTGATGAGTTTCTACAGTAACAGTGAAGCTCATAAAGCCAAACAGACATGTTTTATTCAGTATAGTTTCTTGTTGGCTAGCACAGATACATGCTGTGTCCACAATCAGGCCTTGTTTGCTACCTGGTGCACTAAATTTATCTTCCACCATTGTATTTGACTGTCAGAATACTAAGTGTAAAACATATGTACTATTTAATGCCCTTAAATATTCCCACAATGGAAAAATGTACTGTCCACAGCAAATACACTGGTTAAAGTGATAAAGAGAATTATATAGTTTTATGCAAAGGACATTCAAAGACAATTTAAAGATTTAGACAGTTTAAGTCAGACTTATATGTGTTTACCAGCAAAAGAAACAAAATGAACAGGAAGTTGCAGTAATAACAGACTGTGTAATATGAATGTGTTGCTCTTATGTTGCATTGTTAATGTTTTTTTTCCAAAAAGTCTCCATACATTTGCCAGAGAGTGGGTACCGTGTCTGGACATCTACATTTGCACTAATGAATCTACATTTGCTGAATCGTTAAAGAAGATGTTGAAATTTCATGGTGAAATGAGAAGACATAGATTAGCTCTGATTTATTTTGTCTGTTATTGTTATCATCAGATCTGATGTAATAGATAGGCTTGGAAATTTAATCTCGAGCTGTTTTCATGTTTTTTTTTTCTCTCTTCACAGCACACCCAGTGCAATAAATAGCTGTATAATAAATCAAGCCCTCCCTATTCTTGTGGACCACTCAGTATGTATGTGGTGGGACAGGCTAGGCTGAGAATCAGATCATATATCTACTGAGATGATGGCAGAATAAATCACAGCTTTTACAGTAGCAGGCTGTCCAAGGCTAGAGAGGCCGTCACTCTTAAGCTCTCTCTCTCTCTCTCTCTCTCTTCCTCTGCTTTGATTTTTCCTCTTTAATTCTCTCTTTCAGGCTCTCTGCCTCAGGTTGGCCTATTTGTAATTCAGAAATTACGTCCTTTTCAGGTTATGACTGCGGTTGTATTCTGTTGCAAATGTATCTCCTTCTGGATGACAGCCCACTACATAAGGGGCCAAGATGGCGTCAGCTCTGGGCAGGGCGAAACACCCATCTCCCTCATCTCTCAATCAGCCACACTTGCATCCTCACTATGATTACATTTAGCCTTTGCCATGCTGATGGCTTTTGTCCTTCGGGAGGTAATAGGGGTGGGCTGCCAGTTTTTTGTTAACTTTGTTTTCTCCTATTTATCTTCGGTAGGGAGGTTAGTTATTGTACTTTGGTTTCTTTGTTTTCCTCAGATTATATTTGTGGTGTTTCTAGTTAGATTTGTCCTGGTTTGTTTTGTAGTCTGATCAAGCTCCATTCTACGTGGGATTCTGTAATTTTCTCTGCTTGTCTGACACTACTACAGGTTTCTTTGCTTAAACGTGTGTATTTGTGTATACTTTGTCATGTCCACCTCTGTCATTGTAATACTGGACCATAGGCATAGAACCATGCAATGCCCTTAGTTTAACATTTTGATGTTAATCATTTTGAAGTGCACAAGCCTTGTGGCACAGTGGACTGACCTAAGGTTCTTTCCAATTCCTTCCCTCCTTGTCTCCTCTGTACTCCAGTCCATGACCTGCAAACTGATTGGAGGCTGCTATGTTTAAGGACATTTCAATTCATATAAAGCACCCTAGGTCAGAGGCAAAAGGAGTCTTCCAATGGAGGCTGAAGGATACAAAAGTTACAGGAAAACATGACATAGTCCTATTAATTCTCCCCTTTCATGTTTAATAACTTGAAATCATGGGGAACACTTCCTAGCTGGAAATCTATATCTAATATAAGATTTTTGTTTTCATGGAAATTGCACTCGAAAAAGTTGGGTCGTCTTACATTTACAGAAAGGATATAAATGTCGTTATGCATTCGGGGGGGTAGCATTAAACGTGAAGGAAAATAGTTGTTACCTGGATGTAGTCAACAGTTAAAGATGGTTGGTTAATATACTAATTATAGCTCATTGGTTAATATACTAATCCACTGGTTAATGCAGATTCTCTTTCAGAATGTAAAATTAAATTAGGAATACAAGTGGGTTTTGCTATAGTTTGCAGTGTTTACTGTATCTGATTTATTTGTTTTTCATATGAACAACAAAAAACAATGGAAACATCTTTTTCAGTTACCATATCCATCCCCGATAACAGCCCTCCATCTACTACCACCACATGGTCAGAGTGGAGGCAGACTAAACCAAACTAATGAACACAGAATACTCAACAAAGATAGAGAGTGAGAAATAAACTCATACTATTAGAGGAATGGTGTCATATTAAAACTTCCAGGACATTTTCTCCACATAAGCTATCAACTGCTGCCACATCAGTGTAAAATCTTGACTTGAGCCTTGTAAATCATACACCCCATCATGTCTCTAAGCCAGTTTTGGGTATTGGGGAATTACAGTCTCTCAATTTTAAAAGGATGGCCCAATGTGAAATTAGCAGGGCGTAGGTAACTATCACACTGACAGACTACAGGAGAGTGTCTTGTGTTCATCTCAGTGTCTGTTTTGACAATGCCAAAAAGTACAAGCAAAGTAGAGGGCTCCATCTGTACATCTGTGATATAAGTGCTGTAGTATATCAAACATTGTGTACCAGTACATGAGAATTTTGGAACATCAGAACATTTTGATTAACTTTCCAGGTGCTAGCTTAAAATGATTGCATGTCGGGTCCAAATCTGATTTTTTGAATTGTATCCCCACAGGCATCATATCGATGATGTATGAATTTTTTTCACAAGATTTTTACTGGCAATAAAACACATAAAAACTAATGGTTAACTTAATAAAAACATTGCGAATGAAATCTAAGACAAATAATATGCAACCAAATATAGCCAGATCAACTTTTACGTGCTTTTCAAGTTAGTTAACATTATTTTGTTCTCGGACATTCACAATACGTTACCTAGTGGCAAATCCTCCATTGTTTTGAGGATTACTCATAATCCATAATTGCTACTCAGTACAGCCAGAAATTTAGGTGGCATAGTTGTCCCATTTAGTGGGATTTAACCTGAACCTTTTCAACTATGTTACACTAACACACTAAACTAAGATAGTGAACATGGTCAACATTGCCTGCTAAACATCAGAATATTAGCATTGTGATTGGGAGCATGTTAGGATGCTGACATTAGCATTTAGCTAGTAGTACAGCCACATATAGCAGGGAGCATGGCTTTAGACTCTTGCTATCTAAGAAGGTCTTTATGCAGAAACAGGTGTTACAAAATACAGGGTCATCTTATAATCAGGGTTATCTTATATTCAGGTCATTACCATAATTAGATATTACACCTAATCTGTTAGAGATGCACAATAAATGACATATCCGGCTGGAAGACGAAGAGATATTGGCATACTGATGTTTGTTCCTAGTTCTTTTTATTATACAATATGTAGACAGGATTTACAGTGTTTTGACTACAGAAAGCCTTTGTTGGGTCCTTCTTCTGGACCTGAAGACATCAATCATGTCTACAGAGAATTACATACATACAAAAGAGGAACTGGAAAAGAACAAGCAGTGTGCATGTATTTTGCATCACTGCAGCATTGTGGCTGCGGCTGCCTTCAATTCAATTCAATTAAATTTTATTTATATAGCGCCAAATCATAACAGAAGTTATCTCAGGGCACTTTCCATATAGAGCAGGTCCAGATCATACTCTTTAAAGCTTTAACAAACAACTACACCAATTTCAGGTCTCATATGATACAGTTATAATCCCTGTATTTTCTGATCCAGCTTCAAGGTGTGTTTTACTTGTGATCTGAAATACATCTTAGACATCAAGTTTTACAGTACCTTAGCCTTCTCCTGCTCATGCCAATACTGAACATCTTCCTCCTGCTCTGTCCTTCTCTCCCACACACAGTCCTGACTGATGAGATGTATGAGGATTTCTGGCTGGAGAAAAACAGCTTCCTTATCAGCTGAAGATTGTCAGGTGAGTGCAATATATGGAGAAGATAGATAGACCTACTGGGCAGTATGGTGGGGATAATGGTCTGTGTGCTGTGTGTGTGTGTGTGTGTGTGTGAGTCTTGGTAATAAATTTTATGATAACTTAAACAAGTTATTCCGTCCTCTGCTTGGCAATGATTTTAGTCATACACCACACGTGGCTCTGTTTTGTGTGTTTGTAAGTATTTGGTGTTTCTGGTGGGCACACCAATAATTATCACAGAGTAAAATGGACCGTAGAGTTTAATACATCGCAAATAATGATTAAAATACTTGGACTACAGTCAGGGAAACGAGAGAGAAGCCAGTACATCCACTGAAGCACAGGAAGGCCATAGTTGGGTTTATTATGTAGAAAATGGGGTGAAAAAAACTAAAATGTGTAACCTGACCAGGGGAAATTTTATTTATTTTAGTGTATTCATGCTAAGAAAAAAGTGAGCTCATTGCTGTGTGCCAGAGTTAAAGGCTGAAGCCAACAGTCTACAGAGAAACAAGGACATAAGTGTCTGTGACATCAGCCACCTCAGAGTGGTTTGAGATCCTTTCAGCACAATGAAAAGTCTTTGAATGTCACTAAGTGGATAAGAAAAAACCTGGAACAGAAACCAGTTAAAAGTGTGTAGAGAGACCGGAATAGTGTTCACTGAATCGCCACATCCAATCTGAAGGAAAGAAGGCAGACCAGGAAGAATGGGAGAAACTGCCCAAATCAGGTGTTGGTTGGTGTTTGTATAGAGTGCTATGTTTTCTTTTTAATAAATGTGTAAACATTTCTAGAAAAGCTTTATGATGTTATCATGATGGATTATTATGTGTTGCTTGATGGAAGCAAGCCTGTAACAAGTGCTTTTCTGAAACTGGGTGCAAGAGCAGTACAAGCTTGGAGAGCAAATGCACATGGATGTGACCCAACAAGTCCTCCAAATTAAATGACAAAATTTGCCCAAAACTGTTAAAAATGACTCCTTTAAAAGGCAGTCAATTTGAGTCCACCGCATAGTCTGTCTTCCCCTACAAGGGAAGTTAGTATCGTCAGTCCCCACTTTCTGCTATGCTGAGCTTGATATTTCATTGTGGGGTCCGAGAGCAACTTAACACCATCTGAAGGAAGGGCAGAGGCGGAGCAGGAAACCTCAGGCGGACGGCCTGGAGGCCGGAGCAGCTCTCAAGGATGGGCAGGAGCATGACCAGATGGGCAGAGCCACTCTGGAGATTGGCCAAGAGGTCGGGGACATAGACGGGACCACTCTGGTAGCTGAGTCTGTGGCACTCGCTCTGTGGGGAGGCAGGATCAGGACAGGCAGGCAGCAGGCTAGCCAGCTTAGGAAAGGCAGGCCACAGGCTCACGAACAGCTAGCAGGCCTAATGCTAGCGATGGTCAAGTCCTCTGCCAATCCATTTTTCATTAGCAAAAGAGTTGTCTATAGGTGGAGTTCGGTGACCTTTCCCATTCTGATTGCAATTTGTTTTGCGCGTATTTACATATCTGCATTAATGTGTTTTTCCTGATCCTGACAAGATATCCAGATACAGATCACATGTTAATACCAGGTGGAAATGAGGTCAGCAGCACTCCATGGGTAGATTCCACTCTATCTAATTAACTAATTGGCTGGATTGAACTTGACTCTCACATGTCAGGAGTCTGTCTAAGGGGATGATCAGGACAAAGAATTACTTTTTTGTATTTTCTAAAATTATTTGTGCTTATGTCATAAGAAAAAAAAGGAAGCTATGACCTTTTGTGTCAACAGCTGTCACATTGCAATAGGAAATATGACTAAGATCATATTTTGATAATGAAATGGACAAATATAACCAAAAATAAAAAGGTCGGTCCTGCCACAAACACCGGTAGACGTAAATAAACCAATAAAAAAGGGATAAAAAAACAACACATAATTGGAAACCTTTTTATTTTATTTATTTTTATTTTATTAACACAACCGTGAAGGTAAAGCTGCTGCACCAATCACCACCACCCTAACTTCATGTTTCATTAAACTGCTGTACTGCACATTGTGAGCAGCGTAATGCCTTTTGTCTGAGTTTATTAACTTTTAATTATTAGTTAGAGATTTAAAGTGACCTTTGTAACACATTAAATGTAAGAGGTGGTTTGTCAGTAGTTAAGCTTTTTCCTCGTCCCTGAGAAGTATCACAATATCTACACACACATCATGTTACTATGGTGATAAACAACCACATAGATTCGGACAGACACATCTAAACAAGAGTTACTTTTTCCACTTTTTCTTTCTTCTTTCTTTCTCTTAGTCATACACTTAGTTTATCACTCTACAGACAGACACACACACACACACACACACACACACACACACACACACACACACGCCGTAACTCATCTGCAACTGTCATCCTCCCAGGGATTTATATCTTAAGAGAAGAAGAGATTGAAAAGGTGAGATCAGTTGAGCATGATGAGGGAGACAGCTCAAATGGGAGCGAGGGATGATGCACGATCTGTGTCATTCCTCCAACTATTTTCCTCATCTTACATCAGAAACCATGACACCCTGCCCATATGACTTTCAAATTCAAGTTGTGCTTGACTGAATGGTTTGAATTAACAACATTCCTCAGTTCTGTTGCACTTAATTGCATCTCGTAATGCATACATGCATGCCTGCACATTAAAGGTAGTCACCTGTTTTATTCATGTGACGTTCCAATCATCCCTTTTAACAATTTAAGACAAGGTGAAGCTGGCACACAAGTGTTGAGTATTAATATATGATCTAGGTGTCTCTGCTACCCTTTTACACTTAATTGATGCAATATCCCTTTTTTAGTTCTAGTTTTAGTTTTACTTGCACATAGGCCATACAACAGCATAAAACCAGAAAAGAGAAGTAAAAAAAGATGTGAGAATAGAGGTCAAGTTAGACATAGGTTTAGACAGTCCTGTAGGTACAATTGGAACTCCACAGATGAATTAGTTCATTGTGTAACTTAAACTGAACTTTTACTATGAAACGCAAGCCATTACATAAACAGTCGCTCCTCTATTCCAATCACTTCCTGTAACCATAACTGTAACCTGATATGCCCCTGGACTACGCCCCCGACCAAGTCAAGAAAACCCCAGCTCCCCTGTTGTTCTCTCTCTTACCTCTTTTTCCTCTGATGGCTCTCTGACCTCTTGGCAGAGGTCCCCTCCACCGTGTAGTCTGCTTGGAGCAGATGCACTAAACCCCTTTCTTACGGCAGCGAGGAGAGAGCCTGCCTAAGGTTCCTTGTTAGCTAAGTACGTACCGCTAACTGATTGTAAACAAGTTTATTTAGCACCAGCAGCTATGACTCAAAGTCTGCCAGCTAACTTTACAAGCTTTTATCAATATCAACTTAATATCAACTTTATCAACTTTTATCAATAAACACTTTGCTGTGTCTCATTGATGTTAAACTGTCAGTGTACTTGGCAAGATTTAAATGGGCTTGTCTGGAATTTTTCCATCTCCCAGTGCCTGTGGTGCAGCAGTGAACCATACTGATGAAGGAGATAATGCTGTTGACAGGCCAATGCATCATTCAGACTGTAGGATCAGCTGGCAGCCATCCACATAATGACCGTCTCCATGCAAGTCAAACACCCAGTGGGAAATTGTGTGTAAAATAAAGTAAAGAAAAGATGACTGGCTTTATATGTGTCCTGGGTGTTATAGCTCTTTAGGACTGATTCCATTTCTATGCCAGGATTAAATATACTGTATATGTCATCAGTTATTTATTATGTATTTGGAATTATCTGATGCTTTGTAGATAAATAAATACCTATTCCTGTGCCACTTGTGGAGCTGCTAAATGATCAGGGATCTCATGTTTATAAATGAGGCTCCCCTGGTGTTTTCACCACTCCTGTTTCCATAATCAGGACACAGTTCCTGTATTATATCTTTACACCTTTTGCATCCAAGTTAATCCAACATTAATCGTATGCACACAGGATTATGGCTATCCTTAGAATATATCATCTTTAATATCAAAATAAAGTTTAATCCCTCAGACCTTGATTTTGTCTCTTCAATATTTTTATTTTATTTTATGAAAATATTATGTTTTTTGCATTACTTGTTGTTTTAACCAACAACTCATCATGAAAGTGAATGAAATGAATGAAAAGGAATGAATGAAAGTGCATGTATAGAACTTTTCTACAGAAATTGATATTTAACAGGTGATTCACATTGAATGCAGGGTTAATTTCATCAGCATAAACCATGAAGTCTTCTTGAAGTTAAAGACTTTAATTCAGTTCATTTGTTAAAAAATAATATTTCAGTTTCTGTCAGTGGTCTTAATCAGAATCTTTTCCATCTTTGAGTGTACAGACCCTCTTACTTAACTGAAAACATCTGCACCTAATCAGCAGGTTGATGCCATGGCTGTGTCCGAGTAACTAAGTACATTTACCCAAGTACTGTACTTACATATATGTTTTGAGGTACTTGTACTGAACTAGAGTATGTCCATTTTATCCAACTTTAAGGTAAATATTGTACTTTCTACTCCATCACATCATTTTGACAACTATAGTTAGTTACTCTACATTTTAACATTTTACATATAAGACATATGATCAGATAAAATGTGATCCATTTAAACTACCCAACAGCATACAAAGTAGTTAAAATGGCTCTACCTCAACCAGCTACAACATTAAATTCTGCTTACATGTAAATGCATCTGTAATAATAACCCTGAGGACATTAGTGTGGGAAGGTGGTCAGAGTTTATCTTGGGAAGCAACTTTGTGAGATCACGCGAGAATCCATCTTGCCAGGCTTCAAGTTATGCGCCAAACCACAGTGGTTCGGACCAATCAGCGTCCTATGAGGAACTACTGTCAGCTACAGGCGTGGTTAAGGTGTGATGACAACGAGAAGTGACTGTTCGCTCAAAAATAACAATGGCGGCTCCAAAAGAGGTTAGCGTGTATGCTGCTATAGCATCGGTTATATCAGACCTGTAGAGTATTTCTTCATTGAAAGAAGAGCGGCACTTAAGACTTTTCTCGATCGAAAATATGTTTTTGCTCTTTGGCAAGACTCCTACTACGTCATATGGTTTGTTGATCTGATTGGTTGAAGTTAGCACGCGATAGGCGGTGATACACTGATGGTTCATCCAATCACCATTTTTTGAAAGTGCCTGTCCTTTTCCAAACAGTTTCCAAGGAGGACTTCTCAGATGGTTCTGTGTAATGGTGTTGTCGACACTAACATAATGAAGAGAAAATGGGTCGAAAATGTTTTAAGATACATAATTTTACTTAAGTATTTTCTATTTGATCAGGGAAATATTGTAGTTTTACTCCACTACATTATTTACTTTGCAGATTAAGAACTAACATACAAAACATATGATCCACAAAATGTAATCCATTGTTATAGATTCAACTACCCAACAGTATGTAAAATACTGAAAATTAGCTCCACCTCGACCAGTTACAACATACAAATGTTGTTTACATGTTAATGCATCAGTAATAATAATAAAATAATGCATTAATGTAACTGAAAGAGATGAATGCAGAACGGGTTATCACAAGAAAATCTGCATCATAGTCTGATCTTGTCACATTTAGGAACTGTTGATATGGTCAAGAATCCTTTGCCTTGTCGTTGCATTGATGTTATGTATCAGCCTAAAGAAAAGTCTTTTATAAGAGGCTACTGTACTTACAGTATAAGCTGGTACCATGCACACAAAGAAGGAGGTTGGGGTGATTTCCACTCTCTGACTATCAACCTCTGGCTGATCATAGGTGCTGTCTGGATTCAACTGGCGTCATGGGGAGATAAGGACCTAAACAGAGATGGATTGCAAAGCACATAAGCTAGTTCAGTATGGATATTGCATAACTACAGTATAATTCTCTGGAAACAATCATGAATTCGTACCCAGAACTCCTGTATCAGTGAACAGTCCCACAAGCAATGTGTATCCTCTTCATGACATCTCCAGCATTTTGGGTTTTCTCTCAATATGAATCTAAATTATTTTGGGGGAGTCGAGTAAAACCAATTTATTACTTTAAAATAAATGAAGTCGTTGGGGCAACATTCACCCCAAATTTATGTAATAAAAGCTTTGCTTGTATCTCCATACGTTTACCTGATTAACTGGTAAATTCTATTCTTGACAAAGGTTCTCAAAAGACATCAGGGTATTATTGTCATAAATTGTAACTCTCTGTAACTCTTACAATATTAATAGCAGAGTAACTAAACCAGTGGTTCTCAACTGGTGAGTCGCAGAGGTATGTAGTACTGAGTTACATTTACTCCGTAACATGTACAGATGCATGTACAGCTGGTCTGTGACAGGGCCCATTCAGATCTGTAGCAGATCCCTGCTGGGTCCTTGGCTGTAATGAGATCCCCCCTTGATGACATAGTGAACGCAGCCCAGCTTGTAATGCCCGCACCATGTGTAGAAACCAGTTTCAATGCTTTATTCATCCACCAGGAGGAGCAGTGATTATGGAAGATGAAACGGTTTACTGCCATCAGACTGCTGTGACCGTTTTACTTCAAGTTTGCTGCTGGGCATTTTCATTGAGCCAGCACGCCTGAAATCAGCTATTCTCATCATATTTGATGTGTATGAGGGAGTGTGTTTCCCACACAAAGCATACTTTTATGCTTTTTGTAAAACACTGACACAAATTGTTGTTTTTATGCATTACATAAAATTATTTATTTTAGATTGTTGTTCAAATTTAGAGCGCAAGCAAGCCAGAAGGCTAACAACAATAGCAGCCCTTGATGACTGGCGCCGAAGTACCACCACACCTTGTTGATATTTATAGTTTTAGTCTCATATGTGTGCAAAAAAAGGCCAAGAAGCACCGCATGTTATTATTAAATCTGCATACTTTTGTTCGGAAGTGCTACTTTAAGTTTTACAAGCTATCATGATATCACAAGATATCACTGTGTTTGCTGAGTTTGAAGACCCGAAGCTTCAAATCTTTATCGGCACAAATAGAAAGAAAGCCCCAAAGCTTTATAAAGCTTCATCCGCCCATCACAAAGTGTTGCTGCCATTGTTCCATCCACTGTGTCTTCAACTACGAACTTCTTGTCAGGACTCAGTTGTTTGAAATAACAAGCCTCTGGCCAAACTGTCTGCCTGTTACAGTACAGAACAGAAGCTGTCAATCAAGGTTCAAGGAGCTTGTGTGTCTGATCATGATGAAAGTGACCAATCGTAAGTCTGAATTCACATAGAATCAGGTGCTGTGGCGAAAATGGAGATTTTCCCATTCATTTGAACCGGGGTACAGTGTTCAGGCTGCGGCGGTGCGGGTGCCACAAAAAAACGCAGCGGCCTGTGGCAAAAAGTTGAAACAGATTCAGCTTTTGGAGAAAGGCAACCCGACGTCACGCTGCGGCAGCCAATCACGCCGGCGATCAGACCGGCAGACGTCTAGGTGAAGAAGAACTTTGTTTATCTGTAGCATTGTAGCATTAGCTGTTTACCTTAATATTCTGCTATTTACCGAGCAACTGTGAAAATGGAAGAGAGACTGATCGGCTCCGTGATTACTGTACATCAGCTGTTCAACCCTGCCACAAGGGAGCACAAAGACCTTGATCGCCGTGCAGTGGCTTGGCTTGTATCGGTCTTCAAGCTGGGATTGCTGGTTAGTATCAGACACTCCCACACCGCCGCACAACCCTGCAGTGAATCGCCGCAACACCTGATTCTATGTGAAAACAGCCTAAGAGGGCCAGTGCCTCCCCTGGTTTCTGCCCGAGGAGTTATATTGTGCGAATGTCACTTAATATCTGCACGTGTGAAATGATACAATTTGCTTGTGAGCATGTTTTATCGCACTTGTGACATATGACATAAATTATTTATTTATTATTTTATGCATTCTGCTGATCCCAGTCCTGCTTGGGCTGTTCATAGCAGAAAAATGGCTGAAGCTGCAGCAAGCTCTGGTTATGAAGGCTGGTCTGAGGTCAGTACATCAGAAAACTGCACTGACACTATACTGACAGACAGCAGTAGGTATGTCTGTTGTGTTGATTCTAATATGTTTAATAATATATACATTCAGTATATTGTGCTTCAGAACTACTACTCCTGCTTTAATATTCGAGCTAACGATGTGCGTCTTTGTGACTGTATTAACCATTTAACTTGTCATGGTCATTCATGTAGCCTGATGAAGACAGACAGGAAAGTACAGAAAATTATGCACGCGAGAAAAAAAAGAGAGACTACTTTTATTTTATGTGGACATTACTGATAACATTTCAACCACTGATGATCTTAGGTAAAAGTGAAGAAGTGAACACACCTGTATTTAACAGGCAATTCATGATGAAATCTCACATGATTATCTCCTAATTAACCCTAAATGAGTCATCTGACATTAGATATTTTCAATAAGATTAGACTCTGATTTGGCCACTTCAGTAATCTTATTGTCTTCATTTGATTGGAGAGACCTAGATGTGGTGAGTTCGTACCTGATCTGTGGCTGTCTGTGTTGGAATTATCAAAGTTTAAGAACACTGTAACATTTTGACATAATAGAGATGGTCCCTGCATATCAGATTGGCTGATTTATTTGCCAAATTATGATATATAACATAGGAGAACACATGCAAAGAATGTCATTTTCCCCCCATCTTTACTTATTGGTATTCCAAATTGAATATAATATTAATGTAATGTTCACATGGGAATTTTGCGATCACACTTGAGAGATACAGACTGGGAATGTTGTCCTGGTGTATATGTGGCAGATTATTTAATCAGGAGGTGATGATGTGACATTTCATCACAAACTGACATAAATACAGGTGTATGTTCACTTCTTTACCTTGACCTGAGGAAGACCATCTGTGGTTGGAGTGATGTCAGTCCTGGAAAATACTGTGAAACAAGCATCACACGAGAATAATGAACAGAAAAATCCCACATGTAAACTTACACCAGCACCCATGAAATCCTGTGAAACGATTAAGGAGATTTAACCATTTATCACCTACAAGAACCTCAACTAGTCACTAGAATTTTTCTCCAGATTCATACCTTTGGATGATAAGGTATCCAAGGCATGTTTCTGTAGACTTATAGTACGTCATTTATCAATATCACCACCACGGTTGCTGGTTTAGCTGATGCTGTAAATAAAGTTATAAAACCCACCAACATAATAACCACTTGTTCAGAACATGCTCTACACGCAGTTCAATGGGCTTGAAAGTGGTAGCTCAGTAGGTGTTAAGAGTAAACTGTACAGTACATTGTTTTATTAGAGCAAGGTCACTGCATATCGCTCTCTCTTTCTGTTGTCATGTGTCTTTCATTATCACAAGCTGTGTCACTGTCTTTCTCACACACTCTTAACAAGAGGAAAAATGAGTCAGACCAACTGTGTCTTCATAATGTGGTTTGGTTGCTGGTTACATGCAATCCCAGCTGCTAAATCAAAAATAATTTAAAAGCATTTCTGATTAAAACCCAAACAATCAACTTGTCACTGGGTGTGAGATGTCTGGGATGCATTAACTATGACCAAATCCGTACAGCACGATGCTGTCCACTGACTCAAAGCTTAATGTCCTCCTGTGGGTTTCAATTGTCACCTCATTTACAGCCAAAAGTGGGCTAAGCTTGCTAATGTGGCCCAGATGGGACTGCAGAGTTATGGCCTGATAGGTAACATATTATCAGATTCTGGGGCACTGTACAGTAAGATGTCAAAATATTTCATGTGTTGACTCCTAAGTTGTCATAACTGCTCAGTGTTTCATTGACATGTTATTCTTTATTCTAACGATTATGATCTTAAGCTGACATGTTTCAACTAGCGGAGTTTAAGTTACACCGGTTCAAAGGACTGCTTCATTGTACATAAACGTTAAGTATGAACACATTTATGGGTTAGATCTGTGCAGATATATCTTGGCAATGTAAACCACATGGGATCTTGATTTTTCTTCCTGTAAAGAAAACAGAGTCAGATTTCTGTTTAAATTCACATATTACCTCTCTTTCCAATACTAGGGAGATCCAATGTTCTGCCTGCAGTGCAATCAAAGACTTACACACACAAAATAAAGTTAGTTCTTTTTAACATCATTGAATAAGGTGGACTGGAGAAGATGAAGGTGGTGAACAAATCTATACACGTTTCGACCTTAAAACTGACAGTTTCATGAGGGAATTTTATTTTTAATCAACTATATTCTCTACTCTGAAGTGTGTATGTCTTTTTGCAGTGCATTGAAACTGAAGACAACATTGTAAGAAATCACATTTACTGCCATAACAGCAACTGATTTACTTATTCATACATGACACACAAAACGTGATGGACATGGTGAAACTACTTGCTTTAAGCTCGTTAATGAATGAAATGGAAAAACAGAACACAAAGTTCTCTAAGGTCTGGTACTGTGATAAGTTCCCCTTGTAGAGACGAGCCCTCTTTTAGCTTATTGTTTTGGTTTTCCGGCCTACAGTCTCTGCTCTCATCAACCCAGCAGCAGCAGGCAACTGTTTTCAGTTAAATTGCTCTGATAAATCCACTGCCCAGCACCAAACAGCAGGCAAACAAAGTTATCAACTAGCTAGTGACATAGTGGAGCATTTAGCAGCTAAAGAGCCAAAGCTGGTAGAGACCAAAACAGAGCTAAAAGGAGAGCGAATGAATGCTGCTGTTGCTCTGTGTCAGTTATATGAGTAAATACTGTTTGCTTACATGTACATATCAACATATCTTTAGAAGGTGACAATTTGTCAGATGCTGTGTTTTCAGCTTGTTATGGTGCCCCCAAGTGGCCAAACATATCAATTAATGCAGTTTGAATTAAACAATTCCAAATGTTCTGACATACAGTACCAGATAGTTTAATAAACTAACCCTGGCCAACCCGAAGCAAAGTTATGATAGCCACAATAGAGTGCTGCAGGAATGAGTCCTTAAACCCGGAAATGAGTTAGCATTTTTGCACTTCCAGTTCCCTCGTCTGAAAGTCAACATATTTCTTGAATGGGTTTTTGGTTTGCCTGAAATAAGATGTGTGGTTAACACAAGCTTAAGAGATTTTCACGTTTTGTTCTACAACATAAAATACGTCAGTAAATACTCCACTCGTGAATTTTGAAGCTTTTATGTGTCTTAAAAAAGGCGGTTGCTAACAAGTGGCTAAATGAGACTACAGAGGTTGTCGGGGACATTAAAGGTCATCACGCCGAACACAGAAACTCATCTACTCACTCGTCCGCCTTCACAGCCTTGTTTTGTTTATACTTGCGCACTTGCAAACTATTCTAACTCAAACTTTCTGAAAGGCTTTTGTAGAAGAGGTAAGCGCGCAAATTCAAATTACAAGTTGGAAGCTTAGTGGTGGTAATGCTGAAGTCATGCGACTGTGGTATAGTTCGTTTATAGCCTAATGTTAGCTTTTTACTTCTGGTGATTGCATTTATGCTTCAAAAATCCTAAAAGTGGTGGTCATTTGTGAAGATTATCTTGCTGAGCAAAACTTTAGATTTCTCGGCTGAATTGTTATCCCACATGCCCCTGAATTAGTTAGATCTATTTAGGTGTTACCTATTTTATATCCCTGTGTTTAAATGAACTTGAACTTGAATTCAAGATACATGATCACACAGGGACCCTGTTTACTCAGGCACTATGAAGCTACTGTGAAAATCATTCTAACAAATATACTATTGTCCAAGATTTCTACAGTAGGTTCAGCTGAGTGTAAACGTAGCGGTGACTGTATCCAACTCCAACAATCACAAATAAGAACTGTGTGGTGTCAAAAACAATTAATACATTTGTCCGTCCATCCCATTCTCGTGAACGCGATATCTCAGGAACGCCTTGAGGGAATTTCTTCAAATTTGGCACAAGCGTCCACTTGGGCTCAAGGATGAACTGATTAGAATTTGGTTGTCAAAGGTCAAGGTCACTGTGACCTCACAAAACACGTTTTTGGCAGTAACTCAAGAACTGATGACCATATTTCACAGCTGGTCGAACAATTATGGAATATTATATGATTCTAAAAGGTGTACTTGAAAACAGGGGTTTGTATCTGTAACCGTAGTTTTGCAAACTTGTGCAGTGACGTTTGTATCTGTAAGCTTAGTTTTGTAGACTTTTAGTACATTTTGTTTTCTGTCTGCAAATTCCGTTTTGCAAGTCTGCGCATTCAGACACAGGCTTGCAAACAAAAAATTCTTAAGCGCATGCTTACGGACTTCTGACAGGTTTACTGCGTGGTATGTTTTGTACACAGGGTTTCGCAAAAGAAAAAGGCTATCTGCAAGGGAGGGAGGCCGGGACCTCCAGCTTCTGACCAATCAGTGTCTTTAGAATTGCTATTCACAACACAGTTGGCTAGTCAACACTGTCAGTCTACCATCGTGCTCAGTCAACATTTTTTGTGAAAATGAGTTTGTAAGCCTGTGTCTGAATGCGCAGACTTGCAACTAAGATTACAGATACAAACATAAATGTACACGTTTGCAAAATTATGTTTAATTCAATTCAATTCAATTCAGTTTTATTTATATAGCGCCATATCATAACAAAGTTATCTCAGGGCACTTTTTATATAGAGCAGGTCTAGACCGACTCTTTATATTTACA